>JAWQRP010001553.1:0-18624 GCA_033557875.1 Quadriops clusia | reverse complement strand
GAGAAGAAAATAAGAAAGAGAATAAAACAAAAACGAAAAGAAAACAAAAAAGAGAAAAAAACAAAAAAGAGAAGAAAACAAAAAAGAGAATAAAATAAAAACGAGAAGAAAACAAAAAAGAGAAGAAAACAAAAAAGAGAATAAAACAAAAACGTGAAGGAAACATACACGAGAAGAAAACAAAAAAGAGAATAAATCAAAAAAGAGAAGAAATCAAAAAAGAGAAGAAATCAAAAAAGAGAAGAAAAGAAAAAAAAAAGAAAAGAAAAAAGGAAGAAAACAAAAACGCAAAGAAAACAAGAACGAAACGATAACAAAAAAGAAAAGGAACCAAAACACAAGGAAAACAAGAACGAAACGACAACAAAAAAGAAAATGAAACAAAAACGAAAAGAAAACAAAACAAAAAACAAAAACAAAGCAAAATAGAAACTAATTAATAAATGGGTTCAAAGGCATAAACTGCACCATTAGAGTATTACGATGCGCCCTGAGCCGCTGGCTTCACCTCCGTGCAATCAAATAAACTTATTATTCTAATTGGTGTTCAAAATTGGCCGTATTTCCATTTTAAAATGCGCACCCTTCGTGGTATACTCACCTTTACTCCAATAATGGTGTAATCAGAGCAAAGGTAAGCACAAATATAAAATACATTGATTAATAAAATATAATGCGTGCATAAAAGACATTAAAAAACATCGCATGCTAAGATACATTCAGTTTCAACCCTTTGTGCTAGTCCGAACCCGCAGCCGAGCCGAGCGATCGGCAATTGTCCGGGCCGAGCCGCCTGCGAGCCGCGTGCCGCTCGCCTGCCATGAAGGTTCGGGCATTACTTTATTTTAAGACAATAGTAATATAGTTTTCTTTAATTTATTTCAAAAATAAAATATGTTGGAATAAATTTTGTCTCGTAAGGAGAAAGGGCGGCGCAGTCTGCGTACACAAAGAAGAAATAAAATTTATGTGCAACTCGCTGCTTTGTGTGCCCTCGTGCCCTGTTCGTGCCTCATATTATTTAATCGCTCGGATGGGCCTTAGCGAATACCAGAAAAAAAAACGTTATTTCATTTGCTGCAATTCAAATGGATTGGTAGGCCATGAATTACGCCATTACGTCACGTCACGGGGCAGAACTTGTCAACTAACCCCGGTAGGTGAAATTTTTTTAAATCATAGGTTTTGACGTTTATTTCTGACGTTTATTAATGACGTTTAGTACTGACGTATTGCTGATGTTTTGCTGACGTATTGCTGATGTGTTGCTGACGTATTGCTTACGTTTAGTGACGTAAAATGACAGCTAAGGTTATGTTTAACAATGAGACAAGGCGTATCTTTTCAAATCAACTCCCATAAAAGACAATCGTGGAAAAATGGTTATTCTCTCCATATACCACTAACAAACGTTGATTCAACGTTCGCACCAAACCAAAAATTCCCAAAATCAACATGGGATCTAAACAGACAAAGGCAAAGCAAAGAAACAAATGAACTGTTTGTGTCCGAATTAATGTGTGGCATTGCGTTTTATACCTAAGTGTTTACTAACGTACTAATGTAATTTAACGAAATGTAATTTAACGAAATGTAATTTAACGAAATGTAATTTGTCGAAATGTAATTTAACGAAATGTAATTTGACGAAATGTAATTTGACGAAATGTAATTTAACGAAATGTAATTTAACGAAATGTAATTTGACGAAATCTGATGTAATGTAATGTAATCTCATTAAGCGAGTTAGTCGATTAGTCCAGTTCCTCAGAGAAATTTAAGCGAAATAGCATCGAAGAAGGTTTTGGTTTGGTCGGACGGTGGAAATTAACGAAGGCATTTTGTCAACAGTGTATTGGTCGGTTGCAGCAACATGCAGCTTTGATTGGAGGACCGAACGCCACGTCGTGTCCCCTGTGCCACAAGATGTTCCTCGGTGGCGAAGCTCTCATGGAGCACATGAAGCACACCCACAAGGACCCCAACGCTTCCGGAGTTGCCAGTAAGTATCTTAGGAGTACTTTCTTTTGTTTCTTTTGGTGATGGGCTATGAGGTTCCAGTTTTTCATTTGACATTGACAGTTGACCGTTCGATGACTTTGACCGTTCGATGACTTTGACCGTTCGATGACTTTGACAGTTCGATGACTTTGTCAGTTCGGTGACTTTGACGTTGACAGTTCGGTGACTTTGACGTTGACATTGACAGTTCGATATATGACGTCACACGAATGCACGCGTTTAAGTCGTTTTCATATAGAAAACACCAAAACTGGAATCTCAATAATCTGTACCTGCTCTAAGTACGACAACATCTAAGTGTCTACTAGTAGGATTTTGTTCTTAATTTGTTTTTCAATTTGTTCTGTCGATTTTGTGTTTAGTTATGATTTTTGTTTGATTTCTAACTCTTCTAAGTTTCACCTTCATGTACCTGAGTGTGTGCCGCGAAAAGTGCGGGTTTCGGGCGATCCGGCTCGCCGGACCAAAGCGAACTTTTGAGGTTTTCCTAATTTTTCCGGTTTTTCCGATTTTTCCGCTTTTCCGGTGGCCGCATTGTTTGACATGGCAAATAATAAATCAACGTCAGGACGCACTTAAAAATTGAAAGGAGCTTTTTTCGGCGCTCTGTTGTACATCAGTACATCGATTAGTCGGGCTTAAAAAGCTTAAAAGCATTTTTGTTCCCCCTATTTATTTTTAATTGTGTGCTCATTAACTTGCTACTTAGTTGGGGATTTTCGAGTTGGCCTTGAAATTTTTCGGGGAATATTAATCTGCATGTGTTAGCAAACAATTTCATGTTATTAAAAGTTCGATTTTGACCTAATTTTTTTAAGGTTAAGTTTATACATGAAATTTAAAGAATAAATTTAAAGATTAAATTTAAAGATTAAGTTTAAAGATTAAATTTAAAGATTAAATTTAAAGATTAAATTTAAAGATTAAATATAAAGATGAAATTTAAACATGAAATTTAATCATGAAATTTAAAGATGAAATTTAAATATTAAATTTAAAGATCAAGTTGAAATATCAAGTAGTAATTTAAAGATGAAACAGTTGAACCCGAAACAGTCGAAGCAAAGAAACGGCCTACTTTGTTGCGCGAGACTTCAATGGAAAAAGAAGCCTTTATCGCGAAAGAATATATTATTATATGAAACAATATTAGGGCGAAAGAATGTACTTTTTAAACCCCTTTCTCTCGACGGGGGATGATGGTGTTCTGTGATTCTTCTGCTTAATTAAATGCAAAATATTATAAAAGAAGGATCGCTCCGTAAGAATGGGAAAGTTGGACGGATCGGGACATCAAAGGCGGCCGTGAGCTGATTTTTCTGCGCCCTCTTTTTTATTCGCAATTTTTTATTAGCAATTGTTTTGATTTCCCTGGCTGATTTTAACCTATTTTATGTTTTATGTTTATTCGTTTCTCTTTCATATACCTAAGTTTGTTTTAATATGTAAGTTTTTTTTAATTAAATTTGTTTTTCTTTTAAATTTATTTTGGATTTAAATTTGTTTTAATTTAAATTTGTTTTAATTTAAATTTGTTTTAATTTAAATTTGTTTTTTATTTAAATTTGTGTTTAATTTAAATTTGTTTATAATTTTTAAATCTAAGTTTGAATGTTTTTTCTCTAGAAAGTTTTCAGCGGTTCTTCAAGTTATGCGACACAGAATCGGTTTTGCACACTTATTACTAACGCATATTTTTCTGAGAATATTTATTTGGATATTTATTCCGACATTCATGCAGTACTTACATATTTTATTTATATAAGAAGTTATATTAAGAGACTAACATTACAATAAACGACTCGTTAAGAAGATCAACGAAATCCCGTCAACCTTGATCCCAATTCTTTGGTACATTTGTTTTGTATTATTACTACTAACTTACTAACTTTTGGTTAATATTTTGTTTAGTTATTTTTAATTATTTTATTAGTATTTTGGTTGCTTTTGCGGTATACCCTCCTTTATTTTGAGCAGCTTGGTATATGGTTTGCCTCAATTGATTGTGCAGCAACGAAACGAACTATAAAAATTTACAAAAAATAAATAAAAACTTAAAAAAAAACACTTTAAAAAAATAAACTCTCAAAAATAAATACAAATTTACAAAAAAAATAAAAATTTACAAAATTAAACAAAATGGTACGGGAAAAAATAAAATGATAAAAATGATTCTAAGAACAACAAAAATGTAACAAACAAAAAACACAAAATTAATGAAAAATAGCAATAGAACAATAGAATTGTTTCTGCACAATCACGAAAAGGAAAGGAAAATCAATATATTTGGTACCGTCCATTCACTACAGTCATATCATCATCTAGTCCTGATCTAGTCCTGATTTAGTCAATGGCAGTCACTAACTAGTCAATCAATTAGTACCAAATATATTGCCAACTTGCCAAATAGGTTACTGAATCGCTTTAATAAGAGTCCTGGGGTGCTTTGCTTGATCTTGTTTTCTCTCTCTGTTGACGTCATCGATCCTTATTTAGCAAAGAGAAGGACAGCGAATCATCCGTGTCCAGTATGTGGGAAACATTACGTAAACGAAGGATCGCTCAGAAAGCACCTCGCTTGTCATCCAGAGACCTCCCAATTGTCGAGTTCCTTAAGAATGTGGCCGTGTTCCGTATGCCAAGCCGTTTTTACTCATGAGTCAGGTAATGCAACCTTCATTTTTGAACAAACTGCGAACTTTTTTTGGTTATTTTTCATTTTGGTTACTTTTCATTTTATTATTTTTTATAATTTTATTATTTTTTATAATTTTATTATTTTTTATGTTTTTATTATTTTTATTAAGGTATTTTAATCTTTTACTTTGTAAACAGTCCGCCACACTCTTTAGTTACAGTTTTCTTTAGAATCTAATCCAAAATTTAAAAAAAAAACTAAACCAAACGAACAAACGAGTGGTTGCTAAAAGTGCTGCGAGTGCGGGCACTCGCCGCCTCAATGCGCGCAGGTCTTAAGGCCGATTTTGAACGGTTTTTGCCATGGCATCTCTATTAGAGTATTAGAGGCAGAAAATTAGTTTATCGAAAAGTTAGTTGCGGGAACTAGCGCGCGGAGGCGCTCCGAGCGAAATGGTTCGTAGACAGGCTTTTAGGGCCTTAACCTTGTGGCCAGGAAGTTGGTCCCAAGGAGTTGATAAACTAATTTTCTGCGTTGTGAAGCATATTATGTGAAATGACACATAGGCACAGAGCATACCTTTGCTTTTGATTACTTTCAATTTGTTTGCTTTAAATTTATTTACTTTAAATTTGTTTACTTTAAATTTATTTAATTTAAGTTTGTTTACTTCAATTTTGTTCACTTTAAATTTGTTTACGTCCAGTTTTCATTTCCTTCAATACATATCTTCTTTTGTTTTAACATTTGTTGACCGGTTAGCTAATCTAGAGTGTGCTGTCTGAGAACAATCATCACTACCTTCGTTTCCAATTCAACGTTTTAGGTCTCTTGACTCACATGGAACACATGAGGATGGATCCTAAGCACCAGTTTGCGGCTCAATACGTTCTCTCTCGCGCAGCCGCGGAAAGGAGAGAGAGGGAAACACTCCTGGCGGCTGTTTCCGCCTCCGCTGCCTCCGGCAGCGGCCTACTCGGATTGACAGGAATGGCTGGAGCTGGCGGTGGAGCAGGTAAACAATTGAAACTAAAGACAACCACAGAGAGATAAATTCTCAAAACACATCCAAAAAATCTCAAAAAACACCTCAAAAAATCTCAAAAAACACCTCAAAAAAACAACCCAAAAAACCTCAAAAAACACCTCAAAAAATCTCAAAAAACATCTCAAAAAAACATCCCAAAAAATCTCAAAAAAACAACATCCCAAAAATCTCAAAAAACACCTCAAAAAAACACCTAAAAAAAATCTCAAAAAACAAAGCATTTACTTCTGATGTGACCATTTTGTGTAACAATTGTATTGTTCAAATGGTTGACATTGTTTTGTCCTAGATCGTATTTCTTTTGTTTAGGTGATTAAAATCGTTTCATTTTTTAGGATCCAGTCCAATGTGCGCCTCCCCGAGCGCCCACAGTGATAGTTCCTCCGGAAACGGCCGATTGTCTTCGGCCGGCTCGGACGCCGGCGGCCTCAACAATAATAACAATAACTGTAACACTAAGCTAGGAGACATCTTGAGAAGTGAGTGGTCTTTTGTTCCTTTGCTAGTCGGCACTTGTCCCGGCCGCGGCCTACTGGGCCCAGTCCGGCGAGACCTGTCAGTACTATGATTTTCTTTTGTTTGGTGGCTTTGAAGATGAATTAACATGCTCTCTGTTTGATGTAGGTTACAAACCGAACTCTTTCTTTGTAGGCAATAATGGTCTCCACCAGCAGTACAACGTCGACGACCTGCACAACAACCGGATGGCGGTCATAGCCAACATGGCGAACATGGTGGGCCAAGGAGGCGTCCCGCCGGGACTCGGATCGGACACCTCGGCCGCCGCGATCGCGAACCTCGCGATGCGTTTGGGTGTGACTCAGGTGAGCATCTTTGGTCATATTATGAACTTTTGTCTTTTGAAACCTAACCTAAACTAAGCTAACCTAACCTATCCTAACCTGACCTAAATAACCTGATCTAAACAATTGACAACCTAATGTGATCGCTCGTCTTTTGTCTTTTGTTCTCAGGCGAACCAAGTGAACAACTCGAGCAACCCCTCAACGCCGCCTATAACAAACGAGACGCTGTCAAACTCGGTGGCTGCCATGAACGCCATGAGGGCTTCCATGGACAGCATCCGCAATATGGACGCCATGAGGTCTTCCGTCATGGATATGTCTTCGCCTCAGCCCTCTCAGCAGCAGGATGCCCTCAGGATGCAACAGCATGCCGCAGAGGCGCTGCTGAGGTCCCAGGCGGAAGCCGCCTTAAGGCTAGCCATGAGTCAGGTTAGTACAGATTACTAAGTACTCGATCATTTTTCATTAAAATAATCATTTTGAGTTGGAATAGTCATTTTTCATTGGAATAGTCATTTTTCATTGAAATAGTCATTTTTCATTGAAATAGTCATTTTTCATTGAAATAGTTATTTTTCATTGAAATAGTCATATTTCATTGAAATAATAATCTTTCATTAAAATAGTCATGTTTCATTAAAATAATCATGTTTCATTGAAATAATCATTTTTTATTAAAATAATCTATTTTCATTGAAATAATCATTTTTTATTAAAATAATCATTTTTCATTAAAATGGACCTCAGCTCAACTTTTTATAAAGCAAAATGGATATTTTTGGATTCTACACAGTTCACTCTATAACCATGATTCGGATGCAACATCTTCCTCAAGTCACCCTGTATACACATATTCCTATATTTAACATTATTAGCCCATTGCGTTGGTTACTTGCTCTCTAAATTAAGTTGGCCAAGAAAGAAAAATACCAATTAGGTATTAATATATATTTATTTGCAAATAACAATTATTCAACAGAATTAATGAAACCTTATTCAATAATAAGGCACTTTAAATATCTATAAAACAACATAACAAAACAAATTTGAGCTAACCCGACATATCAAAAAAAAACCGTAAACTCAGAATAATTTTAAATGTCACAAATGTGAAAATAATCTAAAGAAACCTAAGGCCATTAAATCACAAAAAAAGTTACATGAATATAAGCAAAATAAATATGCTAAAGAAACTTAAGACTATTAAGACATTAAAGGCTCTAAAAGGTCAAGAATATAAGCTAAAGAAAATATGCTAAAGAAAATATGCCAAAGAAAATATGCAAAAGTTAGGTTTCTTTTGCTATTAAAATACTAAAGATTCAAGGACATAAGCTAATGAAAATATGCTAAAGAAAATATTGCAAAGAAAATATGCCAAAGAAACCTAAGGCTATTAAGACACCAAAGGTTCAAGAATGTAAGCAAAAGAAAATATGCCAAAGAAAATAGGCAAAAGAAAATATGCCAAAGAAAATATGCAAAAAATCCTAAGCCTATTAAAATACTAAAGGTTCAAGAACATAAGCTAGTGAAAATATGCTAAAGAAACGTCGGACTCTTAAGACATGTAAGCAGAAGAAAATATGCAAGGGAAACCTATTAAGGCACTTAAAGTTCAGACTAATAAATTAAAGCTTTTTTAAATAAATTAAATAAACCATAGACTATTAGAACACTAAACTAAAGATTTTTTAAGTAAGTTAAATAAACCTAGAGCTATGAAAACACTAAACAAATAAATAAAGATGTTTTTAAATAAGTGAAATAAATCTAGGGTTATTAAGATACTAAACTAATAAACTAAAAATTTTTTTTAAATAAATGAAATAAACCTAGGGTTATTAAGACACTAAACTAATGAACTAAAGATTTCTTTTAAATAAGTTAAACAAACCTGGGGCTATTAAGACACTAAACAAATAATTTTTTTTTAAATAAGTTAAATCAACCTAGAGCTTTTAGGACACTAAACTAATAAACTAAAGATTTTTTTAAATACGTTATATAAACCTAGGGCTATTAAGACACTAAACTAATAAATGAAACATTTTTTAAAATAAATTAAATAAACCTAGGGTTATTAAGACACTAAACTAATAAACTAAACGTTCAAAAATATAAGCTAAAGAAAATATGCTAATAAAACCTAGGGCTACTACGACACTAGATTTGATAAAATAAAATCGACCTCATCCGAAATACAAAAAGAACATGTACTATAAAGAAATAGTGTATACAGGGTGCAAAAAAAGTACCTGGCGGAAACTCACACAAGTTGTACAACTCGAAGAGGCGAACAAAAAAGGCCCCTGCGGTTTTTTGAAATTCTCAAAAATAAGGCCAATATTCCCAAAAAATCTGAGAAAATTCACAAAAAATCGTCAAATATCACTGTAAAAAATGTCAAATATCATTTTAAAAAATGTCAAATATCATTTAAAAAAATGTCAAATATCTTTAAAAAAACGTCTAATATCCCAAAAAAATCGTCAAAATCTCCCAGAACTAACGCCAACAATCGAAAACAATAAACATTCAATTATCCCTTTGAGGCTAAGCAGTAAGTACGAAATGTAACAAAAAAAATAGCTTATATAAAAAAACTAGTGTATACAGGGTCCAAAAAAGTCACTCGCGGAAACTCACAAAAGTTGTACAACTCAACGAGACTAACAAAAAAAGTCCTCTACGGTTTTTTGAAATTCTCAAAAATAAGGCCAAAATTCTCAAAAAAACGTCAAAAAAACCGAAAATTCATCAAAAAAAATGAAAAAACGTCAAAAAATATAGAAAAAAAGTCAAAAAATATAGAAAAATCGTCAAAAATACAGAAAAAACGTCAACAATATAGCAAAAACGTCAAAAAATATAGAAAAAACGTCAAAAAATCGAAAAAACGTCGAATAAATCGAAAAAACAAATGACGCAACTCTCCCTTACAGGCTCTACCTCAGCTCAACCAGCAGGAGAACAACAGTCCCCTGCGCCACAACGGAAACTACCAGGGCCACCAAGGACAATCCTCTCAGTCCGGCCTTAGTCCGGACCTGACGGAAGCCTTAAGGCTCCAGGAGCAAAGGCTCGAGCAGGCTCTGCGCCTGCACGGCTCCGACCCTAGGTCACTGGGATTCTCGCTATCGAGCCAGCAGCAAAACCAGCAGCCATGAAATTTCAGTTATTACTGAACGTCTGAAACGTAAATCGCTTCAATCATCAACTCAAAACCACCCGCATAACCTAGAAATTGAACCTCCAGGAGCACCCTCTCGCAATCTGCGATCAAAAATGCGCTTTGGTTGGACCCCTTTGATTGATTAATCTTCCTAATCCGTTCCCCCTATGTTATCTATCATCCGCAACCTTAAGACAAATAATACTAAGAATAATAATAATTTTTACTATACTGTATATATAGTACTATAATATATATACAGTACTATAATATAGATAATCCGTATGTCAGATATATACAGTACTATAATATATATATATAGTACTATACTATATAGTAGTAAGTGTTGTTCAAAAACTATGAATGTTGAAAAAAGTACAAAACTAATACTGTAAGACCACCCGAGAGTTTGGGGCCCGCTGGTTGGCGCAAACCGGCGCGCAACGTTTCGGCAGGCCGCGCTAGACATCTTCAGGGTCGAAACTAAAAAGGTAGCCTTTGGCCGAACTCGAATATTTCTGATACCCGACTTGCCCCAGCCAGCGGTTTTTCGTTCATTTCACCTTTGGTTTCCGATTAATTTTAATTTACGGTAGTAATAATTATTGAAAATAATTGTTGAAAATAATTATTGAAAACAATTATTGAAAATAATTATTGAAAATAATTATTGACAATAATTATTGAAAATAATTATTGAAAATAATTAATGAAACAAAAACGTATATAGAATGTGCCAAAGTATATTTTCTGTTCTTTCCGTTGGTCAAAAGGCTACGTTTGATGCGTTCAGTAAATTTAAAGAGTACTAATAATAATGATAAAATAATGGCCACGCCATTAGTTAACGGTTAATACACTTTAAAAGTGTTCACTATATAAATCAACTTAAGGTAAAACAAAAACTATGTACAGTAAATCTAAATATTAATGTTATATACTAATTAAAGTGAGAGAGTGAGCGAGTGCGAGAGTGCGAGTGAATGAGCAAGCGAGTTAGCGAGCGAGTTAGCCAGCGAGTTAGCCAGTGAGTTAGCGAACGAGTTAGCCAGCGAGTTAGCGAACGAGTTAGCGAGCAAGTTAGCGAACGAGTTAGCGACCGAGCCAGTTAGCTAGCGAGCTAGTTAGCAAACGAGCGAGTTAACGAGCTAACAAGAGAGAGAGAAACGTTTACTAAAATGCGCGAGCGTGTGTACATTGTAAATAATAGAGTAAGATAAAGAATTACTTAAGTTTTATTAAAATCGAGTTAGCTGTGTGTGTACAAAGTTAGATGGTGTGAATGGGCCTTTAGGTTACGTAACTAAAACTTTAAAGTAAATTGATTCTATAGTTCTTTTACTTAGGAAAACGAACAACAAAAAAGAAGCAAAAAGCCAAGTTTGTTTTTTGAAGAAACAAAAAAGTCGCGCGATCGGACATCACAAAATCAATTATTCCTACTGTGATTTTTTTGCTTTTTAATTCTGTTATTAGTTGTTTTATTTTAATTTTTTTAAGTTTAATGTAATTGTTTATTAGAGCGTAATTTTTTAATAGAACGTAATCGTTTATTCAAACTATCGTTTATTCAAACTAACGTTTATGAAAACTAGAACGTAATTTTTTATCATAATATTTTTGTCCTAACATTACTTTTTATTGTCCATCCTACTATTTTATTTTACTATATTATTTTTATCATTATTTTTACTTTTTTTTTTCAAAATATTTTCCAAGTTTAGAAAATCGGTTTTCAGTTCCGCCATTTCCCAATTTTCTTTAATTTCTATGTTAACAACGGCCGGTTTAATTGTATAATACGTAGCAATAATGTACCTAACTGATAAGCTGCATACAAAGTTAAATAAAAAATCGTTGCAATGATTTCTGTGATTTAAGTCTAAAAAAAGAAAAGACGATTATTGGAATATACATATTATTTATTTTTGTTCCCTCGCGGAGTACAGAAATTGCGTTTTTATTATACCCGAGAGAGAAAGAGAGAGTGCGTTCAAGAAATCGGCATTTATGGAAGCATTTTATTGAGTTTATTTATAATATTATTATTATAGTATATTTTTATAAATAGAGCAAATGGTGCGTGATTTTATATTGTACAAATAGATACCTACTTTATGTATATTATTGTTTAACGACGTAAAACTGAGAGTGCATTAGGATATAATAATGTACTTAAATCAAATTGAAATTGAACATTTCTCGCTGAATTATCATGAAAAAGAGCGTTCAAAAGCGTTTTTCATTTGTTTTTTTAACGGCGTTGCGTTCACGCGTTCACGAAAATATGAAAATATACTGTTTCGGTACGACCCCTTTTTTATATTTTAGTTCGTTTCTGTCTATAACAGTTTTCTGGAAATGTGGTTTTAATATTCTTGTATATAATTTACGTACGGCCTGTATATATGCATTTACACAATACATACACACCATTTTTTGATAATTCGATTTTTTCCGGACGGGGGCCATCTTTTGAAAAATATTTGGATATTACAAAATAAACCATTCGTTGACAAATTTTTAAAAATATATATTTAGATACTACACGTATAAACTTTTCATTGCCAAATTAAAATATTTTATTGCCAAAATAAAATATTTTATTGTCAAATTACATCAAAAACTAAATAAAATAAAATTATATTATTAAATATTACATTAATAAATAAATTTACTTAAACGGATAAATGAACTTTTGAATCAAAAATTAAAACTAAATACAAATAAAAAACATGTATTTATTAGTACAGCAAAGTAAAAACAAAAGCAAACGAAATAAAACAAAACAAAATGAATAAAACAAAAGTTAAACGAATAAAACAAAAGTAAAACGAATAAAACAAAAGTAAAACGAATAAAACAAAAGTAAAAGGAATAAAACAAAAGCAAAACAAACGAGATCGGCCCCGCCCGGGAAAAATCGAACGCCATACATAATCTACAATAGCCATAGTTAAAAACAATAGTAATTAAAAATACAAACTACAATAGTACCATAGTTGAGAAGCTATGCACCAATTTCCCTAAAAAGTGACAATTTGCAATGCCTAGCGTTGCTCAGATTCATAAAAAGGGCACTGAAGGTGGCGGTTCGGGAGTGACGAAACGTTGGCGAGCTTGACGTGCCAGAGCGAGTCGAACGCGAGCACGGCCAACTCGGCCTTCCGCCATTAAAACAACTGCCGACCTCGGTGTCGCGACCCGATTGTGACGCAAGCAAGTGGCCACGCCCACTTGGATAACTTAAAAACTAACCTACAAAATACTTATAAGAATACTTATCACACACAAAAATAAATACAATAGCCCGGTTGCACTAAGTGCTACACAAACATTTGCCCACTTAATTACTACAGCAGTAATTACACAGTTTAAAAATGAAATAGCAATAGCCCAGTCATGGGTCGATTTTCAAATGTCCCGGCGCCAGCGCCACCTACCGTTTCAAAGTCGGCCCATGAATTCAAACGTTTAGTTCGCCTGGGGCCCGCGGCCCCCTCATATAAGTATTTTACATAAATATTAACGTCTGTATGCCCGAATGGACAAATATTTATTGTAAAATTACACAGGAAAACAAAATTCTTTTGCAATAGCCCACAAACATGCGCCACGCGCAATTTTCAAGTTTACACCAGTTTTTCGTTGAGACTCTTAGTTTTCTGTTGATCAAGCGGCCTCCGCCGGAAACTTGTACCCCCCGCCGGCCCAAAAACAGCTATGTAGAATTACCCCGCTTTTAGAGCACTTTAAATCGCTTCATTCCTGTTTGACGTTTCGAAATGTCATGTTTTTGACAGTTTCGGTTCATTTGACAGCTGTCGGATTCGTTTGACAGTTGTTAGAAACGTTTGCCAGCTGTCTGATACGTTTGACAGTTGTCAGATACGTTTGACAGTTGTCAGATACGTTTGACAGTTGTCAGATACGTTTGACAGTTGTCAGATACGTTTGACAGTTGTCAGATACGTTTGACAGTTGTCAGATACGTTAGACAGCTGACAGTTTCGTTAGACAGCTGTCAAATTTGTTCGATAATCAGTTTTATTTGGTAAATAACCTCTAAATTAACGTAATAAAGCACTGAAATTTTACTGTACCCCATAGACGTGCCATAATCCGTGTCAGTTACCCAAAATTCAAAATTTTCACTATACGAATAAATGTTTTTGGCGTGGCAGATTTTGAAAAGTTTCCCAAAGTAAGTGTAACCAAAAAGTGAAGTAAACGTTGTCAGTGAGTAGCGTTTTAGTGAGTTTACTCGATTCAAAGTAAATGTGTGACCCCGCAGCTTGTAGAGCGAGATAGCAGAGAAAAAAAAACGTGCAAAATCGTCAGGGGGTACCAGCGTCAGGCCGGGGGGCCGCCCGTTAAATTTTTGTTTAAATGCAATAGACTAAACGCATAAGTGTCCACTCTTATGCTAAACAAAAATTCAGGTTACCACACTTCAGTTGAATGTTATTCAAATTGCGTGTTGCAAAACTAATTTCTCGTTAAAACCAAAGGTCTCATTTTTGCAATACGCAGTTTACTTCTTTCGTTTTTACAATAAAATATTTATATATATTACCAGTTACATTTTCCTTACACACACTTACACGCATATACACATATACACACATACACATATACACACACATACACATATACATACACATACACACACACATACACACTCACACACACCCACACACACACAAACACAAACAAACAAACAAACAAAACAAAACGCATTAATACATCTAAAGGCCTGTGGAACTAGAAAAACAATTTTTAAATTAATTTGTTTCTAAAAATAGCTTGTCAAAAAAATTACTTGTCAAAAAATTATTTGTCAAAAAGTATTTGTCAAAAAGTACTTGTCAAAAAATTACTTATCAAAAATTTACTTGTCAAAAAATATCTATGTAAAATTTTCTATACGAGAAATATCTAAGTAAGCAATATCTATGCAAGAAATATCTATGCAAAAAATATCTATGTAAAAAAATATCTATGCAAAAAATATCTATGCAAGAAATATCTATGCAAAAAATATCTATGCAAGAAATATCTATGTAAAATATATCAAAAATTCACTAGTCAAAAAAATATCAAAAATTTAATTCCAAAAAAAAAATCAGCAAAAATTGTTCCTGGTCCACAGAGCCGGATACTTTGGGCACCAAACCTAACAATTTCGACAAGCAAGCAGAGAGCAACAAAAGTAAGCATTCTCGACCTCAAAAGCAGAACCATTCCACACACCACACACAACGAAAATAAAAAGAAAACAAAACTGTCAAAAAGTCACTTTTGGGAAAACTACACACCTTTCGGCCACTCAGACATGATGACGAGCAAAATTGTCGAAAATTCGATCGATTGATATTCATATGTAAAACCACATAAAACTAAAAAAATAGTGTAATAGACTAATAGTTGTGTTTATATTTTGATGTTAAGTTATCAGTGTATACGTATATATCATAAGTTTCTCGCGGGGTAACTACCATGTAACTACTTTATTACTGTTATATTCTCGCAGCTTTAAAAATGCCTATGGTCATAATCATCGGTAATAATACACCATTTTGTAATCGTACGAAAACGGTCAAAACAATAAATAATTACAATTGTAATAAATAATTATTATAATAAATAAATATTATAATAAATAAATAATTATTATAATAAATAAATAATTATAATAATAAATAAACAAAATAATAATAATGTCAAAAATAGTAATGCTAATAATGATAATATTGATAAGAAAAAAAAAACAGTTGAGCTCGTTTACGTATCTGTATAAGCCATGCACAGTAGATTTTGACTATAGTTCTGCCGTTTATTGTTATTATACATAATACAATATGTAGTTACAATAGTTACAATATACATACTACAATATTATGTTAGGTTCCTGTACAAAACGCGAGTTCAACTGATGAGGCTTTTTAAGGCTGCTTTCACTGCGGTTTCATTTCCAATGCAAACAAAAGAATTACGAAAAATAATCAAGCTGTCATGGCAATCAAACAAAAGAGAGCCAAGATTGGGCTCCCAACCTAAATTGGGCTCCCAACCTAAATTAGGCTCCCAACCTAAATTGGGCTCCCGACCTAAATTGGGCTCCCAACCTAAATTGGGCTCCCAACCTAAATTGGGCTCCCAACCTAACTTAGGCTCCCAACCTAACTTGGGATCCCAAAGGCGCCTACGTATATTTTTAGACACAAATTTTAACGAAAACAAAACAAAAACGACCGCAAACGAACAGTTACCCCCCTAGTTTTTTAAATAATGAAATGCTGCAAACCTTTGTAAATTTCATATTTAAAAAAGTATTTAATGAATAGTTATGTTTTTGTTTTTACTGCTTTTGCTCTTACATGTGTCTTGTTTATGTTTCTATACTATATACGGGGTGTTCTCGCCTTTAACGTGACCTACGGCACTAAACTACAGTTTTTATATAGATTTGTTTAATATTCTTATATAAATTTGTTTCATTTTCTTATATAAATTTGTTTAAAAAATCATGTGATTACGAGTAATAGAAAAACTAAAATTAATCACATCGTTGAAACGAATTTAGTCATCAAAATTTAAACGAATTTAGTCATCAAATTTGAAACGAATTTAGTCATCAAAATTTAAGCGAATTTAGTCATCAATATTTAAACGAATTTAGTTATCAAAATTTAAACGAATTTAGTCATCAAAATTGAAACGAATTTTGATTAAAAATTAGTAAATACTACAAAAAAACAAAATATAGTGAATTAGGTTATGTTAAGTCCAGAACCCCCATGGCTACTAATATAAAGCTCAACCTTTCCGTTAAACTTATCATACTAAACTATGATAACAAACTGTCATTGTCAATCTACAGTGAATTTTCCTTTAATTACCGTAAAATAAGTTAACTACGAATAATTTGCTTAATTTATTTTTTATTACAACTACTATTAATGGATAAATACAATAATTAACCGTAATAAACGTATACATACCATCGAATGTGTATACATTTATCGAATGTACACATTTATCGAGTGTACACATTTATCCAATGTACACATTTATCGAATGTATACATTTATAGCAAGCGAAACAATTAATTGTTTTCCTGATATTATTTTGTTTTAATTACATATTAAGTAATTGTTAAAACTTTTTTTTGTATATGAGTACTATACTGCATTTTTTTTGTAAAGAATGAAAACAACAGCAACAACATCAACAAAAACAAATTGAATTTGCAAAACGAAACAAAAGGCGGTTGCAGTGCTTTCTTAGATCCTAAGTTTTCAATCCGGCCGCTATTTAGGCCGGCGAACGGGATCCAGAGGGCGCTGCAATGCAATCGCTTAATTTTAAGTCTAATCTACTACATATTAGTGAAGGATATAAAGTTTCTTTGTATAAGGCGTACTTTAAGGACGTATTTTTTGCCATTTTTTGTAAGTGAATTTTGACTGCCATTCATATTATATTTTGCTTTATAGTTTTTATTTTTTCGTTTTTTATCGTTAAGTTCCTATATGTCTTTTTTGAGCTGTAGATGCAAAGCAGTTTTCGGTGTGAACGTGGATGACTGTTAAATATCTATGTTACTACTATCCGTAATATTGTTATCTATTATTATTGAGTTGTTGTTTTTTTTTGTATTCCCTATTATTTAGCTCGTTTTGTTTTTCGGATCTTTTATGACACGATTTCGAACTGTTTGCTTAGAGAATTCGAGGATTTATCGTTGTGTTTCTATGGGATTTCGGAGAGAGCGTTCGAGGCACTGCTCACTTGATGTGCACGAGATGAGGCAAAAGGCGAAACAAAAGAAACAATAAATCACGAAACAAAACGTGAAACGTTGCAAAATGCGTAACTAAACAAAAGTCGTAAAAAACTAAAGACGTAAAAAACAAGAGAGATAAAAACAAAAGAGATAAAAACAAAAGAGATAAAAAACAAAACACGTAAAAAACAAAACATGTGTAAAAAATAAAAGATGTATAAAATTTGATTCAATTTGATCATACGTGAGCGAATCGAGTGACAATCAAGTGTGCGGTGCCCGTTGTATATTTTGTAATATCAATTCGGATTAAAATAAGTTTTAGGCTACACGTAACGTTTATTTTTAAAACAATTTATTGTTAATTAATACAATTTTTACATTAACTTATTGCTATTTAACACTTAATACTTTTGGAAACTTTTTACGTAAGTTCTTTCTGAACTGGAACTTTACAATAGTTTAGTTTATGTTTATTACTAATTTTAATGTTTATAATATAACTTTTACATATAGCTTTTAAATGTAATCCTTTTAACACTGGTGGAACTTATAACTGAACTGTGAATTATTATTCTAGCTCGATGCTAGACTTAGTAATTATTATAATACTAGTGCGATACTGTTATTGCAATAATACTTCTTGTAACACTGTCTATAATAATACTTCAATACTAACTAAATTAGGCGAATATTCCCTTATATATGCGTTCCTTATATGTAAAGTATTGTCTAAAGAAGATGAGTAAGGAAACGCGTAGTTTGTCTAGACGCTGACTAATTAATAGGGAATAAACTAGTAAACAGAATTAAAAGAGCGTAATATATATGTTATTAATATAGGGGATGCGTAGGCGTCATGTGCATTCGTAAGTATAATATGATAACAAGATCAATTTGGCATTTTGGGGCATTTATGAGTTATCGTGTTTTACCAGACATACACTCGCACACACACACACATCTACGTAACAGGCACCTCTTCCTAAAATCACAGACAACCAGACTGATCCTCGCATAGCATTGAAAAGGATGAAGTTTTGTTTAGTTCAGGATGCTGTTCTCGAGTTAGGTGGTGGCGCTGTGCGAATAGAATGTTTACTAAATTGGCCCAGTCTGTCGTACGCTCTCGTGCGGTTAACGTCG
>JAWQRP010001552.1:0-18632 GCA_033557875.1 Quadriops clusia | reverse complement strand
ATAACAAAACTCTGACTACAAGTAAGTTTAAGCTATAACTTCTGTAATGATTGAATAAGATTAATATGTGAATTGTTAATTTACTAACTCATTGCATAATGTTAACCATTTTAGAGGCCTGAAGAAGTCGCAATTCATGCGGCGAAACCGGTAGCCTTACGAACAATTAAATAAATCAGTCAAGAAAGTACCAGAAATTTTACTTTCAACTCAACATTCATTATAATCATCTTGACCTGGGGAATTCTACATTTCAGAGATAAAATACTTAACGAAGTAGAGATTAATACAATTTATATTTGTTTAATACAATTTATATTTGTTCCATGCAATTTATATTTGTACAATACAATTTATATTATTTATACAAAACATTGACGTACGGATTAATTCTACAAAAGAATTTGAATACTGACTCAAGTACGTATTGAAACTATAATCCAACGATTTTAACTATAATCACATATATGTGCTACAATCTAACGATTTTACTTAAAATCCAACGAAGCATAAAACACCGAAGGTTGGAAATATCACTATTCATCTGGTATTCTGCCATTAAATTCGCAGATTGAGCAATAAATTTCGAATCTCCGCCGATATGGACGCGATATCAAATTTCCAATTATTATTTCTGCATTTTGCGCACTTATCAGATCATTCGGCGCTATTAATTATTTTCAATAATAACGAATTCTGCCAAAACAAAATCTAATAAATCAGTTTAATATTGCGTAGGCATTTTTGTTTAATTGACCGCCGAGATAAAAGCCAGTAATCGAACAAAGGCAAAAGCAAATTCTTTTCTGCTTTGTTCTTTATGTGCATTCTCTGCTGTTTATTAATTTGAAAGGTAGTAATGATCTCATTATCGTCACGATTTTTGATAAATCTCGCAAACTACAGCTATAGCTCTGTAGGTACGTAGGTTTGTGATTATATAATCTAAAAATACATTACAAAGCCAGGCACCAACTGAAAACACAAATGAATACACTTTGAAATAATCCGGATTTATGGTTATGCTTATTTAAATTACTATGCAAATATTCATTTATGGAATATTTCATAGATAAAAGTATTTTCTGGCTTGTAGGTACATAATTAATTCTTAGAAACCTTATATCCTGTCATTAACTATTAAAAGGTTTCAACCCAATAATTAATGAAATTGATAATATTGTAATGAGTCGATAGTATGAATTATCGGGACTCTGAAATATCATACTACCATTATTACAATTAAATCGATAGAGTGTCGAAATAGTTTATTTACATCTTCACATTTACTTCCCCTATTGCTAATTCATTTTTTTTATCTGTATATAGTTTCATCTACATATATATTTTGTTACTATAAATTATCTTATTTATTTGCTCTACTAAATATTTATTTAATTTTTTTTTCAGTATACGCAAAGTCTAACAAGATCCAACCTTTATAATAAATGCAGTCGAGGATCCCATTCTTCGGATACAAGTTCGGCCTACAGCGGCTCGGACACCATGGCCTCCACTCACTCGGAAATCGACGGAGACGAGCTCGATTTGACAGGTCTCGTCGAAAGCATCGTCGACAGCGATGAAGATGATGACTTGCCGGAGAGTATGGACGTGAGTACTTTCCTAATTATTTCTATGTATAATTATTTAAATTATTTTACTTTTATAGTATTATATTTTACTATTATTATATTTTTATATTATTATATTTTTATTTTATTATATTATTATATTTATATATTATTATAAATTTAATCAAAAAACCAATTCAATTTAAATTCACTACTGGATTTAACCATTCTTTTACTTCATTTTTTATTGCAGAGTCTCACTGTCCGAGATCGCGTTCGAGATTGTTTGGAAAAAGACCCCTCGGATCGAACGGAAGATGATGTCGAGGCCCTACTAGAATTTACACAGCACTTAAAGGCATTCACAAATATGACGCTAGCTGTACGGCGAGCTTTGTGTTCTGTGATGGTAAGTATCAACATCAAATTATTATTAAAAAGTAAATATGTAAATAACGTAGGTTCTAAATACTTGATAGAATTATCTCAAATAAAACAATCACTAAATTTACAAAAGAACTAAAGATTATCTTGTTATATCAACATAAAATTCTTAAAAAAAAACCATCCACATATGTGTAGGACAATACATAATTAAATAAAAATGTAAAAGACCACCTCACATTGTTTAAATGCTTTCTAAATCAAATAACTTATTAATCTGTTTCTTACCCAAATAATGCTTATTATATCCAATTTCATAACATTAGCTTACTTCATCCATTTTCATGACATTAACTTATTTTACCCATTTTCATTTTTAAGGTATTTGCTGTAGTGGAAAAAGCGGGTACAATAGTGATGAACGATGGCGAGGAACTAGACTCGTGGTCAGTATTAGTTAACGGATGCGTAGAAGTTGTGATAACGGGCGAAGAAACACAGACTCTGAATGTCGGAGATGCTTTCGGAATACTGCCAACTATGGATAAATTGTATCATAAAGGCGTAATGAGAACAAAATGTGATGATTGTCAGTTCGTGTGTATTACACAATCTGATTATTACAGGTAAGAATACCCTTCAAACAAATATTTGGTCTCGCGAAGTTTGTTTTGAATTAAAACATTTTTCTGCTTCAGCTATATTTAAAAATAATAGAAACTTAATTTTATACACATAGACTAAAATTCTCAAGAATAGAAACATTATCCCTAATAATCTCTAATAATACATAAATTTAGTCATTATAAGATTCTATTCTATTTTATTCTGTTATTTTAGGATTCAGCATCAAGGTGAGGAAAACACAAAAAGACACGAAATTGACGGGCAGGTCGTCATGGTAACCGAGCTGCGAGGTTCGATAGAGCCCCAAAACATAAACAGACGCGGTCACGTTGTGATTAGGGCGACAACGGACATGCTCATGGCCCACCTGACTGAAGAAAATTCCCTAACAGACCCGACATACGTAGAAGACTTCCTACTAACCCACAGAACGTTCATTTCTAGTCCACTGCACGTAGCAAATAAGCTTTTAGAATGGTTCAAAGACCCAGAGAGACGCGACCGGGTCACGAGAGTAGTTCTGCTCTGGGTAAACAATCACTTCACAGACTTCGAGACCGACACCGAAATGATCGAGTTCTTGGAGACGTTCGAGCAAGGGTTGGAAAGCGAGAACATGGTTGGCCAGCTTCGGCTGCTGAACATAGCTTGTGCGGCAAAGGCGCGGATACGGAACATTGTCTTAGCAAGGCCGAATCGAGACGAACCGCTGAATTTCCAAATTTTAGGCGGCTTTGAAAAGCATTGTGGGATATTCGTGTCTAAAGTGGATAAGAAGTCGAAGGCCGAGTCTGGAGGGTTGAAGCGAGGCGACCAAATTTTGGAAGTTAATGGCCAGAGTTTCGAGCACGTGTCACATGCTCGAGCCTTGGAAATACTTCGAGGAACGACTCATTTGAGTGTGACAGTCAAATCAAATCTGCTGCATTTCAAGGACATGTTGAATACTCCTGACAATTCCCCGAGGCCGCGAAGTCGAAAAGTATCGGAAATATCAAAGTTGCAACCCGATCCCCGAGCTAGGTTATCGAGTGTCGACGGAAACGTAGTCTTAAGTCATGAATCTCCGTGTTTACAACCAGTTACCATCAACAGCCCGCAGAAGGAAAGTAAGAAACAAAGCTTTATGACGCTTGGCCCTAAACGAAGATTGCAGAAAGCTTTGATGAAAATGAATATTTTACCAAAAAATATTATAAATGTCAGTTTGGGAACGGACCAAACGGACAGTTTCGCCCCTCCCGCAACGTTAGGAACAAACTTGTACCAATCGCAAAGCAACCCGGACTTAATGTCGATATGTTACGACGACCTGCGATGCACCGATTTTCCAGAGCACGTGCTCAAAGTGTACAAACCAGACCAGAGTTACAAATACCTGCTTGTAAATAAGGAGACAACCGCCCACGAAGTGGTCATGCTGGCCCTGCAGGAGTTTTGTAACACTGAGCCTAGTAGTCACTATTGTCTGTGCGAAGTCTCGGTCACGCCCGCGCCCACCCAGCAGACCATAAAGCAGAGGAGGCTGCCCGATCAGCTGCAGAATTTGGCCGAACGTATCGGGCTGAGCAGCCGGTATTACCTCAAGAAGAACGGAGTCACGGAAACCCTAGTACCTGATGAACTTGCCCCCGAACTTATTAGAGAGGGACAGGTGCACTTTTTGCAGCTGAACGCCGTCGAAGTTGCCATTCAATTAACTTTACAGGTTCGTATTTCCTATTTTGTCGATATGGTTTATTTTTTGATGTGTCACGATATTAAAGTAATTACTAATTAAATATTTAATTATAAATAGTAGTCCAAGAATCTTCGTTAATCAATAAAGTAATTACTGTTTGAATTAGTTGCTTAATATGGTGTTAACTTAGTCTGATTTGTTTTTAATTTAACACTGTGATATTGGCAGCCCTGAAGCAACATCAACTAAAGATTTTAACAGGTAGCTAAACTTGGTTTCAATTTTGACAGATAACTAACCTAAAATTGCCAATTTTGATAGATGTCTAACCTAAAATTGTTAATTTTGGCAGATAAACAACCAAGTTTTAAAATGAAGTTTCTAGATGTCAATAATGAATGAACTAACCTCAATTTTTAAATATATTCACAATTTAGTTTTTTTTTAAATTAGTATTTTCCTTGACTAAATGTTTAGAGAACACTTTTTTAAATTTACTTATTGTTTAATTATAAAATTTCAAAAAGTTTTTATTAATTTTGCTGGTTCTTTAAGCATAAAGAATTAAATTCATTAATTTTATTATAAAATATCATTTTTCGAATGATTTTTTTTGAAAAGGTAATTTCAAATTTTGAAGTATAAACACATGGTGTAAAATAACTGAAACATGCTTTGTCTATAAATAATTTCATAACAAATTGAGTAAATATTTAACAGTATCCAGGACATTCAAGTGTTACGATTAATATGTGTCTTATTTTTCTTTATAGGATTTCAGTATATTTAGGCAAATAGAGCCTACAGAATACATAGACGATTTATTTGAGCTTCAGTCTAAGTACGGAACACCCATGTTGGAGCAGTTTGCTGCACTAGTCAATAGAGAAATGTTTTGGGTTGTTACCGAAGTATGTAGTGAACCCAATCCCGTGAGGAGGATGAAGATTATCAAGCAGTTTATAAAAGTTGCAAGTACGTTATCAATTTGTAGTACATTTAGATAAATAATAACAAAAAAAAATAGATATATAATATACATCGTACTAATAATAACAAATTTACAGGACAATGCAAGGAATGCAAAAATTTCAATTCGATGTTCGCAATCGTTAGCGGATTAGGACACGGGGCAGTGTCAAGGCTGCGACAAAGTTGGGACAAATTACCAGGAAAGTACCAGAGGATATTCAGCGAATTGCAGCAACTTATGGATCCTTCTCGTAATATGAGCAAATATAGACAGCTAATAAGTGCGGAACAAACACAACCTCCCATTGTAAGTATTAACTAATTTTTTCTCTAATATTTAAATATCATAGCATTAAAAATAATAATAACGGACTTTTTTATCTTAAAATTTATATTTATATTATTACGATGAACTCATGAATTTATGTATGCAGGTTTAATACACCTAGGTATTTCATTTCATTATAAATTTCATTTTAAATTTCAACATGTTTTTAAAGTTATCCAAGGATCCTGTTTAATTTTAATACATTTTTTAGTCTTATCTGGTTTTAAGCTACGCTGTAAGTTGTATGTGAAATTCTCCCTTAATCATTTTTCCTCTCGATAACTTCAATCATAACAGTATAATGGTAAATTGCATAATTTAAGTAGTGAGTAAATTGCATCACTATAATCATAAATCATCACTTGATCATGACTCAATTATATTGCATCAATAATAATGCATCAATGATAATGCATCAATGATAATGCATCAATGATAATGCATCAATGATAAAGCATCAATCATATAAATGTATATGTATCTCTAATAAATGGATTAATGGTAAATGTATCCCCAAAAAGATGAATTGCATCACCACAAGAACAAATTGCATGTAGCATTTTTGTACTTTCAAGATCATTTCCCTCATTCATTAAAATGCCATTATTATTGTACTGTTGGAAAAACTAATCTATCACAGAGTACTTACTATATAACCAAGTGCCTCTCATTGTTTGTTTGTTTTGTGAGTTTTGTGCGGTAGAAGTTGGGGATGTATTTTTTAATCAGCACTGCTCTTTTTCCATGTTATAACAATGTCGCCGTTGACTCTAAGACATTTTTAATTTCTTCTCCAGATTCCGTTTTATCCCGTGGTTAAGAAAGATTTGACGTTTATCCATTTGGGCAACGATTCTAAAGTCGAGAGCTTGGTCAACTTCGAAAAATTACGGATGATAGCTAAGGAAGTGCGCACACTGAGCAACATGTGCAGCAGCCCTTACGATCTCTTGACGATGTTAGAATTGGGAGGCCAACCGGCAAGTAATGCAATGGTAGCTTTGAATCAGTTAACGACGGCGAATTCCCAGCATCCTCAGGGCCAGACAACGGTTAAGCGGAGGAAGAAGTCTGCAGCAGCTCCGAATCCGAAGAAAATGTTCGAGGAATCGCAGATGGTGCGGCGGGTGAAGGCTTACTTGAATAACCTGAAGGTTGTGACCGATGAGATGAAGTTGCACGAAATGTCTTTAGAATGTGAAGGGACCGCAGGGACAGGAACGGGTGGTCCGAGTGGGCCAAGATCGAAACGACATGCTTCGCCGGCGCCATCTACTACGAGTAGCACCAGTAGCGCTAGTGACGAACGGAAACCTACTGCTAAGTTTGGTAAGTGATTATAGTGTATTAATATGACAGTAAATACAATAAAAACAATATACTATAATAATATTATAATAAGAATAATATAATAAAAATAATACAATAATAATAATAACAAAATAATAATAAATAATTGCTTCAGTAATTAATGTAGCCTCTATGTAGTTTTGGCTTGTATTCATAGATTGATTTGGAAAGGTAATTTTATACGAGCAACTTTTTACGCAATGCACTCAAGTTTCATTCTTCTCGTAAATAATAACTTGGAGGCCCAACTTTCTGAGTCTGTCCTCTTCCTACTTGTGCTGTTACCCCTCTGTATGTTGTTTTAGGATCTCAGTCGCCTCAAGCATATAGAAAACTGTTGGCTCTTTCAGAACCCAATAAGACACGACCGCATCAGCCTCGGCAGCCCGGAGGATTGAATGGGACCCAGCCTAGTCCAGCGGTTCGTAGGGCACCCAGCGCTACTGGTGAGTAAAAATTCTTCATACTCCAACAGCTATAATTTCTTTGCCTTTTTCTTTTTCCAATTTCTTGACTTATTTTCTATTTTTTTTTGAGATCTATGTTTAATTTATTCAAAATATTATACATGATTCATGTATTATATTGCGTTGTATATTTATCTTATTTATTAGACGTTTCATCCATCGGTATTACTCTTTTTTAAGAAAAATTTAAACTGTGATGAATAAAAGGTTATATTAGTTATACAATTAATAATAGAAATTAACAACAGAAAGCTTTTAAGTACAATTGTATGTTACTACTTATGTTGTATAAATGTACACAAAACACATTAATATTATAATTTACAAAAAAAAAATATTGTAATTACATTGCCATTTTTTTTAAGCAAAAGCATGACATGTTTATTCTATTGATTTTAAATGTGCACTAATTCTAAGCATATTTTATTATAAAAGACATGTATGTATGTTCCTTACTTTCAAATAAAAATGCATTAAGCACTATCTATTATCCATATATTAAAAATTACAACCTCTATATGTACAAATGAATTAGGTAGATCTAATAAATTAATATTTATTACTTTTCAAGTAAATGATACATTTTATATTTGCAAAAGTGATAATAAAAACATGAAGCAAATAGCAATGATAATAATGTTATTTAATTAAAAATTGAATGTTGCATAATTACAATATGTATTTTGTTTATTTTAGTATACTATTCTGATTTTATGCTGTCAAAGTACAATTCTTTCTTTACACTTCGGCAACTACTAATACATTTAGCACTTTGGTTGCATAACTTAAGTAGCCTATGACCAAAATTTTTAAACAGTTACCATGGGATTCGTCACTACCGGCTTCGGAATGTTTTTTTTTCTTTTTGTTTTGTGTGTTGTCTTTTCCGGTTTTTGAAGCTTCAACATTAGCAAGAAGGCGCTTCCGCGTATTTTTTAATTATATTTACATTTTCTTTAGCACTCCATTTAATCACCTTCTTTGCACGCTTATCGCGGCAAGTTTTGCTCTTTTTATCGCGATTCCTCCTTTCCTGTTTGCGCGAAAAAATCAGTAAGTAATTAAGAGAGTTAAATCTGACCCAGAGTTACCTATACTAATTTACATACATAACCGCGTGTTATTCAACTTAATCTGGGGTTACTATTTTATGCAACCTGGCCTAAGATAGCGAAATTGTAACCTAGGACATCCTGCATGTGCACAGATTTAGGTTTTTTTTTTAAATCTAACTTAACTAATATTAATAGGGACGAACCTAACTAAATTCTTATAGCTAGTTGTATACCAAGTAAATACTGTAATGATAAAGAAATTTATTTTACTTATTGCCAGTTGCTTGGTTAAATTTTATGCTAAGTGAACGTTACACTATATATTATTAATGTTAATAGAATGTCTTTTAACATTAATTGAATTTTTATCTTTTTTAGTATAAAAAGATTCACATATTCCACATTTAAACCAGTTGTTTTTTTTTCAAAATTTCAACATTATCAAAATTAAAAACATGTCTATTAGCCTAATACTGATCGGTGAATTGTCGAACAAATAAAATTAAATATAAAAAGAAGTACAATGTGTTAATAAAAAGAGAGCTCAAGATAAGAAAATGGAAAAATGATACGTAATATATTTTTTCGTATAAATCGAAAAATAAAATATATATCATTATTATGATATATTTTGAATAAATTAATTATACACCTCAAACACCTACCTAAGAGTAACACAAAAAAAAGAAATAATTACGGAAATTCAATAAAAATTCATATAAGCCTCATTGTTCGATTTACTGACAAAAGATAGAAAAACCCAAGAAGGTAAAAAAGAAATATACAAGATGTCCAAGAACAACCCAAACCAATTTAATAAAAGCGTTTTAATCCACGTTCTAAAGACATTTAATTTAGAATTGACACAATTGTTCTCGTTTTATAGGCAGCTACTCAAGCTACGGATCGCACAGTTCGAGCAGTTGTGGCGCTGGCGGAAGGGCGATGCACGAACGATCTCACTCAGACACTCCAACCCCATTGCCATCAGTCGCTTTATCCGCGGAAAGCAGCAGTGTGACATCGTTAAGCAACCTGCCTCTTCGGAAAACAATGACTTCGGGTATGTATTCTATCTTACTCATCATTGTACATACATATAAAATCATCATCTCTCTTCTCTGCCTTTCTCGAAACGTCCTTTATGATAGTTATTCAAATCTGACTGCATTTTGAGAATATTCTTGACATAGTTCGCCCTTATTACTATACATATTTATCTATATAGTCTCAGTGTATTATTTGATGTGAAGTTACTTGTATTGTATTATAACATTGAATCGTGCCGATATTTTTAATATTTTTTTTTTAATAAAAAATATATAGCAGCCCTGATATATATGTATCATAAGTTGTGTAAAGATAGGCTTCAAAATCATACAATCTATATTTAATTGCGCCTTTGCAGCAAATGCCACTTATTACAATTGATTAACAAACAAAATCCACCTGTTTTGCTTTAGCTTTCTATTTTGCTTTTAGCTCTAATGGTTTTGCACCCTTCGTAGAAATGTACCCAATGTACAGTTAATAAATTATAATTAATATAATAAATAGAAACAAAATTATAAATCTGCTGCAAGATCTCGTAATTTCTTAACTCATTGTTATTCGTAATGTTTATTCCTCAAATAATTAGACAAATTATGCCAACCGAACTTACGGGATTATTTATAGTACTTCGTATTCGGTACTTTCTGAGCATGTACTTGAATGTGGGCATGTTTTCTCTCACACAGGCTCAGTTGCATCTTCCGACTCTGGCCACAGTAGTACAAACAGTTCAGGTGACGGTCCGGGACTCTCATACTCTTACCAACCCCGTTGCCCAAGTCCTCCGAGACATCCACCACCTTTACCAGGTATGTACAGAAACGTTACATTCTGCCGTTTGTTGTTCACTACGATATGGGGGGTTAAAATGGAAGGAAAAACAGCCTTCGCTTTGTATACTTTGCATTTTTGTTTGTGTTATTTTTTGGTTTTATTGGTGCTGTTGTTATTGTTATGCATTATAAAAGTATGAGATTTCTGGTGTGTGTGTTTTTTTTTGTTATACACTTAAAATTAAAATTTTTTAATAATTTTTAATTAGACTTTTTTATTGAACAATATTTTTTTAATATGCGAATATGAATTATAAGAAAACTCATCATCTTTAATTTGTACATATTTTATAATTTTTTGTATTTTTTTTTCTAATAATGATTTTGTTTTTTTGTTAATTATGATTATTTTTATAAATGAGAAACCCATAACAATCAATTGTAAATAGAAGCATGTCTAAACGACGATAACTCAACATATTGTGTAGTAAACTTGTACCTTGTAAACGAAGTGTTGTCATGTTTGGTTGTGTCTGTTGTGGTGATAGGCTGGTATCCCCGCGCTGGTGCTATGCCCCCCTGTCCCCATGCTGTGGCCGTGTTGCCCCCTTTGCCTCAAGCTTTACGCAATGGTAAGTTGGTCAAAACAGACACGATACATTTTCTCTTTTGTGCATTTTATTTGCTTCTTTCTGTGTTTTGTCTCTAATTTCCTGCACTGCTTTGGATCGCTTTTTCTCATTCTCATACATTATGATTATTTTTCATTGTTTACAACTGATTTTGTACTATAATTTCAAAACTTTTAATATATGTTATTAGCGTTATTAACGTTTTGTATATACATATTTCTTTTCAATTTTTTAATTTTTTCAATAGTATGATTAGCTATATTGTATATAGACCGTCCATTTTAAAACTTAAGCAATTTGTCTAAGATTTATTTTTTTAATTAGCTGTTATGTTTCCAGAGAAATAAAATATGAATGTAAGTTTTAAAATGGACACTATGTTTCCTTTTAATATTTCAAATTTTCTTTTAAAGAAATATCATTCCTTAGCTATATAATAATTAAATATACATAATAATATAAAGTTATTACCTTTTGTATAAGCACGTTGAAATGAGATGAAAAATTATACAAATTATAATAATTCAAATTGTAACAATACATACAAAAGAAAATGATATTTCTTCTTCAAAATTAATGTCGTAGAATAACCAATAAGTGTCTCATCTCTTACCTTACGTGTTTAATCCTCAGGTCCTGGTCGTAGGCAACCTCCCGCTTACAGTGTAGCTGCACAGATGGCTCGATTGCACAGATTAGGCCGCGCCCATTCCCACGAAGGTGTTACGCAGGGTTACCATTACCATACCGATCCTGACACTGATCAAGGTACCTACAAACAATCAGCTCTTACCTCCGAATCGACTTGAAAGTTCCGACCTGAGCGACTTGAAAGGCTATTTTGACTAATTTCATGCTACTGTTTTATTCTAGCTGTTTTCTTGAGCGCTGACGACCTAGTCACAGATACTTCCCTCTCGACTTTGTACGACTTTGATAACATTATTATTATGGTTTGAACTAGACTGACGGACTTCACTATTCTGGACAACTGTTCTATTCGTCTATGAATAAGTACTCAATTTATCTATTTAACGGGTGATGACTAAAAATTGGGAAAAGCACGTTAACTAACTTTTTTTTATAAGAAATGAGATGTTAAAGTGAAACCAATGGCATAATCTTTCTTCTTTCTTCCACTCTATTGTTCTCTTATTTTCTTACTCAATGTGTGAAAAGAAATAAAAGTTGTGATACGACAAAATGTGAAAAACTACAAAATGACTCCGTTTTATTAAGTTTATAGTATTATAGTGTTATTGGACATATAAACAATTCTCAGTTTTTCTTTTTCACCCGTTATACCTTTACGTACTACAAATGCACCCAATCAGTGACTGACTAAATTAACAAGCAACTAACCCGACAATATTCCAAAAAAACTAATGAATTTTAATTAATCTTAACAAAACAATCACTACAACTATGGCAAAGGGATTTGTTAAAGACGCGTATTTAAACCAAAAACAATTCATTCCCACCATAATCGACACTTTATTCTAACTTTTTTTCTTTTTTATTTTAACACAGATGATGAAGAGACTCAAGTTTCAGCCGTTTAAGGATTCGGCTTCGTGTTAGCAGTAATATTGATTCCATATCTACCTGTTTTAGATGTGTCAAAATACTCATTCATATCTAATTGTGTCGTTACACAGCATGTGCAAGGGTACTGAGGCAGGCTGCCGTTATCACATATTATATGTGCCGCTAACACATATTATATGTGCCGCTACCACATTACTATATGTGCCACTATATAAGCATGTCTGCAAAAGAACCAAGAAAATGTTGAAAACACTATTGTTAATCTCTAATAGAACAAATTTTGTGGTTCGCTTGCCTCTTTACAAGTACCTGATTCTTTCCAATATACCTTTGTAAGTATGTAAATTCACAGGATGGCACGACTCGTCCTTATTCCTGACTTAGTCGGGCTATCCTGCGCGCACCTATTTATTATTACGAATAAATTAACGTTTTATATCATAAAAAAAATCTTATATTTAATTAGAGTAAATTTATTATTTATAAGTAGTTAAATATTTTTTTAAAATAAAGCCGATACACTTTTTATCATATTTTTTCTTATACACGAGACTCAGTTTTGTACATATTTTTTTCAATAGTATTAGCTCCGAGAATTTACTTTGTCGTTTTTCAATGAAACATTGTGCATTTGCATCGCATATTTCATCCCATCATTTATTTACAAACTAATTAATAAATATTAATTTAAAATTCCTTTTTCTAAAAATTCTTTTTTATTAATAGACTTGGATATTAACATCCTTTATATTAATTGTTCATTATTCTATTAGTTGTATTATAACCCGTAAACAACTGCCAAATATTTTTATACCCATTTATACACAAACTTTTTAATACCTCGTGTTTAAACAAAAACAATTACACAGAAGGACCGTTTAATCTTAAAGGACAGTTTAATCTGATAAAAATTATATCCTATAATAATTATATCCTATAATAATTATGTCCTATAATAATTATGTCCTATATAATAATTACATCCTATAATAATTGATATCCAAGTCAAAAAAGACATGCATAATGTAGTTGGGTTCCATACATAATGTTATTGTGTGTACATACAGTCCATTCCAATATTACACAGATTTACGATTTATGTATAATAAAATCAGTAATAATGTCTATTTTCTATACATTTATCCTTGTGAGAAATGCATTTATTCTAAAATTCTACTTCCTCAGAAGTGCATATTTATAAAAATTGTAGACTTTGTATAGAGAAACATGTGAATATCATACAAATTTACGGCATTGGCGTGCTTTTAAATTTGTTGATTGTAAATAAGAAAATTAATCAAAATTTTATTTTTTTTAGTTAAAGATTTATTGAATAAAGATTTACTGAATAAAGATTTACTGAATAAAGATTTACTGAATAAAGATTTACTGAATAAAGATTTACTGAATAAAGATTTACTGAATAAAGATTTACTGAATAATTAAAGATTTACTGAATAATTAAAGATTTACTGAATAATTAAAGATTTATTGAATAATTAAAGACTAAATTTTAAATAAAATGATATGAAAAATTGTGATTTCCTTAATGGTACATATCTTAAGTATGTTTTTTCTACAGCGATATTTCGAAAAACCTGTCTGATATCCACATGTACATATCGTAGTACGTGTTTCACTCGATACAACGTATTTACCTTTAAAATTATATTAAAAAAAATCGTATACCCTATACTAAAATATTTACAATTATTCTAAAATACATATATCAATGTGTAATGTACTTTACTTGCTGCTGAGTATTTCATTATTTATCTGTACCAAACCAAACAATACACACTAATGTGACAATCAATAACCAAGTAAACAAAAGTGCCAAACATTATCGTCTCCGCAGCCAAACTATCTCATTAAAATATTTACCCCACAGGGACCGATAAATCTTGAAATATTACTCCAGCGTTTCAAATGTGCGATTTTATAGTGTATTCTGCATTTTGTAAATTTTGTAAATTCTCAGGCATAACTTACGACAAGGAGGTCATTTTTGTTATAAACAGTCGCTTGACTCGCAATGATATCTGTCGCTTGAATTCGTTGCGATTTTGTTCGCTGCGATTTGGTTCGCTGCGATTTTATTCCTTGCGAATTATTCGTTGCGATTTTATCCGTAGGTTATGTGATTGTACTAGTCGCTCAACGTGATCGTAGGAGACCGAATATCGAAGACGTTTCGTCAAAGTATTTTTGTATTGTAAAATTGAAGGCAGAATGAGAGGTTTGGACGAATCTGGGGACGTTTCCATTGTTGGTCTCCTGCGATGACCGTGGATATTACAAAAATAACTAAGTTACTACATGTAATATATTATTTTTAAGATGCATAAGTGTATAATGTAACTCTGTATATTAGTGTACAAATTTATTTCAATGAATCAACAACCTATTATTATGTATAATAAATAATAATGAATAAAAATCACTTTAATGGAACGTTTGTTTTTTATTGACTCTAGCGGAATACCCATTTGGACGATGTTCAAAGAATGCCTGAGGTTTAAATGTGCTTGTAATTCTCGCACGATTAATAATCTTAATATTAGAAGTCGTTTTATAGGAGAAACTGGTCAAACTAACAGGGATATTGAAACCATCATTAATAGAATTAGTACAGTTTATTATTATTATTTTGATTGTGTTGATTATATACGTGTGTATATATATATTTATATAGTATTTTTATATTTATGTAGTATTTTTATATCTATTTGTTCTAAATTCTACAATTTATACAAACAGACATATGCATGAAATACACAGATTCCAACATAACTATTCGAAAAGTAAAAGTTATTAGTAAAATATGTAAATATTGAGTAGTGGCCAGTAACGTAAATAATCTCATTCATTCGTAGTGAATTACGCAAGCGTTTCCGCAAACAGCTGACTCGATTTTGGCACACACTTTGGGAAATATTTTCAGTTTCATGATTAAGGTCAACGCATTTGGGAAGGAGTCGTTAAAGCCAGCTGGAAGCGGCAGGTTTACAAATAAACGGTTTTTATTGAGTTAAACAGGCTAACGAAACAAAAATCTTCATTTAAACTAAATGCGTTTGAATGGGGGAATAATTATAGCGCAGAGTTATGGCTTGACAATGCAGCTCACTCAAAGCAAACCTTTTATTTATAGTTTAGTACGATTTATAGTTTTGTACATTTTACTGGATGGTTATAAAAGTGATTATTAGTAATAAAGGCTTATGTTTATGGCCGTAGGGTTAAAAATAAAGAATGTTTAAGTGGGGTAGGTCTAACTTAGGCTTGGATTGTTGGGTAGCTGGGGTAGAGTGAATGTACATAATTTATTTTTAGAATTTTCTGTTTTCATCCAAGAGGTATTTTAAAAATAAAGTAGAACACATCGCTTCCACCTTACGACATATTGTGGTTGTATGTACAAATGACAGTATTTTTAATTCGACTACGTAATTAGTGAACATATTTTTTTCGAAGGCTTAAAATTAAGTATGACTGGGGCTTGTTATGACATTGAACGGTGATAATTGCTAACAGATGGCTTTCGGAAGTCTAAAGAGGATGAGGTTTCGGCTTACATAAATAAAGAGTTGTTGAAATAACTTACAGCAGAGTGAAATGTTTTAAAAGTACGAGCGCAGCTCGACTGGGGACTGCATTCAAAACCAAATCAGTAGAACAATCGGGCGAATTTTTTGTTGAGCTATTTTCGAAGAGAATGTCTCGTGCCAGTTTTTGGCACAGTTACTATTATAAATTTCAGTTCACCGATGCAGCTTGAAATTATTTAAATTTAATGTAAATAGAGTAGAAGAAATTAAGCGTTTATCAAAACTACGTACAATTATGGTTATTTAATTTTCAGCACATTTCCTTAGAAAACTATTGTTCTAAAACAATAATCACAATTCCAAACATTACATTATTTGAGAGTTTCTAACTCAGGATATGAAGAAGCACTTCTCATCGTATCTGCGGCAGATAATTTGCGTGGATAAATGGAATAAAACGAATTTTTTGAGCTGGTACTAATGCAGGATTGGACCTCTGTGTCTTGTTCCGGAGTATTTTCACGAATAATCCAAGTTTTGTTGGAATCGTCAACTTCTAGCTGCAAAATAACGTTATTGAAATGGGCGTCCAAATTCGTAGAATCGTCCAAATTATTGTCGATTGCTTCCCCATTAATTTCGATAGTTGTGTTCATTTCTGTTAAGTTATTGTTTTCTGTCTCCCCATTTGAATCGAATTTAAACTTAACATAGTTTTCTCCTTTTTTCACTCCTTTATTCCAGAATTTGCTGTTGCCGTTTAGATTGTAAATATTCTTCTTTTGACTATCACTTCTGCACAAATCGCAGCTTTTATCCGAACGACACTCTTTGGACACTAAAGGTTCGCTGGTGGAAGAACGCTTGGTGGCATCGCCTTTTCCAAGAATTATTCTATTTTTCTGGTAACAGGGTTTCTTTTTGTCGCAGCACATGCAAAGGGTTAACGTTAGAACAAGCACTAGAAGAAGGGCTGCCGAGGAAATGATGACGACGGCCCAAGATTGGCTCCAGAATAACACGATAGCCATTTTTGTACAAATTTGTGTAAGCAGGTGCGGCTAAATAAAAAGTGAGAATGCCTTCTTAGACCATGGTTTATGTACGAATTAAAAAGTTTTTGGTTTTGTCGTTGGGAAAAGAGCGGGAGACTTTAAATGCGGTACATACTGATGCATAAAGAAAGCTACCTTTAATTTCTCATGTTTAAATAATGGGTTTAGTTCTTTCCCTAAAGTTTATAGTTAATTAACACTTTTCTCTCTGTGCTTTTCATTGCTCGATTTTCATTATTTAACATTGTTTCTGTTTCTTGACTTGCATATTAAAGAAGTGAACAAACCATATTCTAGTTTCTTGGGTACTTTCTATAATATTCGGTTACTCCCAACGATATCGTTGGTTACTCCACCAATAATATAGTATACTGCCATCTATTGATTAACATATGCCTAAATCGCAAAAAACAATGAATGAAACAAAAAGGAGACGGCTTAAAATACTATATATTCGCTTTCATCTAAAAAACGTGGTGCGTTTCTATAATTAAATGGGTAAAAATAAAGGTAAATAAACACGAGACATGTGTTATTTTGGGGAAGGCTTCTTCACTTACTGTTTAAGACAAAGAAGCCAGAATGGGTTGATACTCAATAGCTAATAGAAATAAGGGTTTTTATTATTTACGTTTATCTAGTTATTATTTCATTAATATTTTAAATTAGTATTTACACTATTAGGTACATATTTATTAAATAACATAATAAATTGATTATTTTTATACAAAAAGGGTACTTTTATATAGAAATGCTACTTAAGATTAACACATATTTACTTGTGGATATTTTCTTCTGTGCTCAAACATAAAGTAGCAAAGGAATTCATCAACTCTTCTACTTCTGGAGGAACAGGTGGCTTCAAGCTTTTTTGACCAACAAACAGCTTTCTAGCAACTTGTACGTGCGGAGATGAAGGAGAATTTGGCTCTTCAACTTTACCCAACGGCTTCTGAGGTGTAACGTCATCTTTTTCAAAGTTGAGGCACCTTTTGGAGGCCATGTTCACTCTTCTCTTTCGCTTCACAGAGTTGAGAACTAAGAGAGGAGTTTCGGGAACATCTTCTTCGTTAATACAAGGAGAGAACCCACCATTGTTGAACTTTGTAAACCTCGACAAACGAACCATCTTCAACGATGTAATTTTAAATCGTGAAGGTTTAAAATACGTGGAGACGATAACAGTGCCAAAATGAAAGCTTAACTGAAAAACTGCAAATTGCTGGAGTGTTTAAATACCTGTAAATTTACCTGCGATTTTATGGCTATAGCCACTATAGTTTCCTTTTTTAGTGCAGATGAATAGTCATAAAAGTAATTACAAAAGACGTGCCGATAAGAAATTTGTTAAAGCATTTGAGGAAGTAGACAATAATAGAAAAAAAGGTCTTTTATACTACTTGTAAAATGACCATATGTTTTTACTTTTCTTTCTCGTAGTTGAGTTATTCTTCCGTTAATTTCTTTGAATGTATTCATTCATTTATTTTTTACTTTCTCGCAGAGAAAGTATAGTGATCATGCGAAAAAAATTTTTTGAGATTTTGATGATTCTCGACGTTTTGAGCGATTTTGAGTCGAT
>JAWQRP010001551.1:0-18637 GCA_033557875.1 Quadriops clusia | reverse complement strand
AAAGTATATAAAAATATAGCAAAGATACTGCTCAAGTCTAGGTATTACAAAAGTACATGTTTTAAATTCCACAAATTTAAAAGGTAAACTTTAGAAAATTGAGTTTTTCTTCTTTCGTAAATAATTAAAAAAAATATATCATTGTAAGAAAGACATAAAAATGTGAATTATAAAAAAAATCAGACTGAAATTCTACAAAATTAAAATTTCTGCATCATTTATCTATAACATCAGTGATAGGTACAATTTTGTCGCCATTCCTTGAAATTTCTTATTTATTTATTTTTAAATAATTGCTATGTGACCTTACCTTAGGATTTACATTCAAAAAATTTATAAAATCCTGCAAATTGGAAGGGAAATGTATGAACGAATGCTTGACGCGCTTGTGCGTCTTCAGCACAGGGCTGCATACTCAAATGACGCACAAGCGCGTGATACGCACTGAACGTGTTAAACCATTCTCTGATAATCTAAAGTTTTTTTTTAATTGTTGCAGTGGCACCAAAAGTGAAATGCACACCTGACTTGATGAGAGTGGAGGTTCCCGTATCGCCCACAATAAGCAAAGTCTATCTGCAAGGTCTGAGGGATTATCCTGATCCTGCCTGCCAGCCGCGGCTGAATCCTGAGGGATCTTTGGCCATCCTGGAGCTGAGCTTAAAGGATGTTTATCAGTGTGCTACTACACGAGTCACAAATAAACTAACGGTAGGAAGTTGCCTTATTCTCAAAGTTCTCGTGTTGCACTAGGATTCCCTTCAAGTTTGGTTTGTATGTGTCAGTGTGGAGAATGAGGGTGCAAGTCGGTCGTCTGTGTTGGTGCGGGACTTTGTTTGCCGTTTGTTCCGAAGCATTACAACAGCAATCCAAACGAAAGGCGGGTTTAAGCTGATAAGAATTTCTTTAGTTTCCATCTGCTAAGTATAGGCGCAGCCTTTGATTCTGTCGATGAGTTTGGACGTTCCGGTTATTAATTATCCTATTCGCCAAGCTGCGGTAATTACAACATGTGCAGTTTGTGTAATAAATACAACATTTGGTATGTGTACCTTATCGGTATTACTTTGACGTAACATGAGGAACTGTGGAGTTAATAAACTTTGCAGAATTGCAGAGACAGTTAAGTTAACATTCAAACGTACTTTCATCTTTTTCGGACATGATGGAATGCAGAGGCAACAAAATCAATGTAAATTGGGTTCGTTTTTCTTGCATTCAGACACCGGTGCTAGAAGTAGTGATAAGAGTTGCTCAAGCTGGAATAGCAGTACGTGCACCATTAAAGAGAGCTTTTTTAAACAAAATAGAACTAACAAGGCAGGGTAAAGGTTAAGAACAAGTGAGGTGTTAAACCTAGGAGCGAGAATTGCAGTAATCTTGTTCGTAAACTTAACGCACTGTTAGAGCAAACCTTTCTCTGCGGTAGAGTTGCACCAAGAATCACGCATGATGAACTTCGCACACGTTCTGTAAAGTTTATCAACTCACGGTTCGCACTGTTACCATCACAGACGTCAAGGTGATAAAATCCAACGTATGACATATTGAAACCTCACCAGCCACATGTTCGCGACTCGTGTCTCGTAAAGACAAAGTTAATGAAACTTTACTAACTTTAAATTACATTTCTGGCATATGTACGTAACGTACGCGAAAATTAGAAATTAAGACTGTTAGATACTTCCTAACGAGATTTTTATTTAAAGTGTTTTCGTTTACCCTGCACTAGTTCTTGTGTATATTACACCCATAAAAAATGTAAAATACTACGAAAGTGTTCGTTTTAATAAAAAAAATTATGTTACAGCAACTAACCTTTTATTTAATCGAGTAAATTAGGTTTTTGTAAGTGAACCATGTGGTGCGGTAAGAATTTTAACACATTATTAATAATCTATGGATCTGAGAATGTGGTGGAATCTTAAAAAAACACAAACAAATTGGCCCATTTTTTTGTAGTACTTTTAGAGTTCTCAAAAATGATTGAGACTATTATTTGTTTCGAGAATTATAATTTAATATGTTTCGAGAGTTTCGTAGTTCTATATTTTTTTTGTGTGAACCATTATTATGTATTAATAATAATCACTAGACGTTAATGCCACTAACAGCAAGTATTTTATGATCATGGAAAACAAAGGAAAAACCTTTCAATTATTTACGAAAAGGAATAGCAAACTAGCAAAGAATAGGTGCGTGAGCTAGGCTGTAAATAATAGAAGAGCGAGAATGACGAAGAGTCAGTGTGATAAATAATTCTCTTTGCTTCGTAGTTTATGCAGGAAGCTAAAAGAAAATATGTTGGTTTGGTTTTTACAGGGCACCAAGGTGTATTACCAGACAGTCGTGATAGAAAGTGAGGTGAAGGTGGATTCTGTGCCGGCGCCGCAGCATACGAGGGAAATCCTCCATGTTAAATGTTCCATCGGCTCCATCCGGAACCATACTATTACAAGGCGGAATGTCCTTCCTGCAGGATTCAAGGAGCCGGAGTAAGTCCCCTTAATGTGCTCCTTCTAAATCACGCTCACTTCATTACAGCTTTACTGTATATTGTGCATAAGTTCGCGTTTCTGGTGGGATTTCCATGCTTTGAGTTGAACTCATAAAAAAAAATCAAATTATTTAAAATCCTAATTTTAAAACCATAATATAACTTAAAGTATTTTACCATTACTTTTATATTAAAGTTAGGTATATCTACCTACTTTAAACATATCTATCCGACGAGTATTGAGAAGTTGAAAATTCGTATATACTAGTAGCAGAGTTCTGAAAGAAGTATCCTTGAATACTAGTGAAAAGATATTGATTTAGTACACCACAAAAAGTGTGATGTGATGTTGTCTCGCCTGGCTGTATCCCATTGAGGTGAAAGAGGCGATAAATCACGCATAAAAGTGAGGATTAAAATTGTCACTGTCTGGCGAGGACGTGAGTTTGATTCAGCGCTCTTTATTAAAAGTATTATTGAAAGGGGTCATTATGCGGTTGAAAATTTAATACCAATACTCGGACAGTTGTTTACAATTATTCGCCGAACGCGAGAACAATATATTTATATTGTAATCATAATGACGCTACTAAATACTAATTTTAAATATTGCGTCCCAAACCGCCATTATTAGCATTCATTCGAGAGGAATTTGAAATATGAGCATGTGTACATACATGCTGTTATTTGTAGCACATTGTATTAGCCATTATATTACACATTGTATATACTCCATATAACTTTAACAGGTCGCTCCCACGGCTGAAGGAACTCGATCGTAAAAACACTGATTTAGATGTCCGGGCCGCAAAAAATAGCGATATTAGAGTCGTAACGCGAGCAGTTTAAATTGATTTGGAATTTCGCTAGGGCGGATACTGTTATGCTTATGGATTTTACGTGCCTTTTAGACCTTGTTTATTGTTTTGGTTATGACTTCCCTTGCAAACTTCTTCGGAAGGCCTTCGCTTTTTATTACCTTGCCCGTGAGATAATTCCGGGCCAAAGGCCAAAACTGGATTTTGATGCATATGGGAACGGAAGGGCTAAAAAGGTTTGATGACTCAAGGGATGAAGATTATGAAAAGTTCAGGGCTGAAAAATATGTAGGTTAAAATGTTGGGGTTACAAACGAAAGGATTAAGAATGTAAGGGTTATAATTATGAAAAGTTCAGGGCTGAAAAATATGTAGGTTAAAATGTTGGGGTTACAAACGAAAGGATTAAGAATGTAAGGGTTAAAAATGTAAGGGTTATAATTATAAGGCTTATATACGTATAAATTTATATATAAATAGGTTTATATACATATAAGTGTTAGGTACCTATATAAATCCAGCGATTAAAAAAGTATAGCCGTCCAATAAGTATACTGCATAATATAAAATGTATTCTTTTTTCGTGGACTAAATTTTAATTAGAGGGATTATCTTCGTGGAATTTAAGTCCTTGAATAAAATTTTCTTTAGATACTTCAGAGCATTTATTTGGTTTTTTACGCGTTTCTCCCAGCACCGGGCTTCTTCAGAAAAAAACCTTTGTATTGTGATGTTTCTTAAAATTACTTAAATTAAATTAAATTTGTGTATCAGTTATAAAAAGTACATCGTCAGGTAGGGCACATGTCTTGAAAACGTTATTGAGGTTAGGATATTGGATTTTTACTTACATTGAAATAATTACAAACTAAAATGCCAACATGGCAAGGATTAGTTGTTTTTACGTTATTGACTACATTCCAGAGATATGATTGCAAAGTTTAATGAATGATTCGTTCTGATTTCTATACTATATGTGTGCGTGCCGGAAGATGTGGTGGACACCTGATGGAGTTGGCGACAAGCTAGAGGCTAGGGTCCCTAGGTTAGTGGGCGGAAGTTGGCAGGCAGTTTGAAATTTGTATTAAGTGGCCGGTGAGTGGAGTAGACGAAGAGAAAGTTAACTGGAATTATGACAAAAAAAATATTATAATAGGAGTAAAAAAGGGTGGGTTTCAAGGAAAACTTGGATAAGAAGGAAGAGACTCTCAGAAAAGACCATGGTATATGTGGCTTAGGACCTCAACATCTCTTCTGTCATTGATGGAGATATTTTCGTTTTTTTTATATGTATCATTTCTAAGATGCATCTAGATTTAAGGTTTTTTTCCCGAGATAAAATTATGGGATTATTAAAATCAAACTTGAGTTTCATTTCAAGAGTATGTTTTGAAAAAAGTTTGGATCCTATTGAATTACTGTCTTTATGAGCAAGTGTTATGTTGTGTGGTTTTAAAATGTGCGATATTCTTTCTGAGAGTTCCTGGACACAAGGAGTGGGTGTGTAGGTGATCTTGGGTTTTGTGGTGTTTTTTATAGGTGTCTGGTTATAGTGTGTAAACGTACGTTCTTTTCGGATCCTCTGGATTAGGTCTTGTGGATACCCGTTGTCTATTAGGATGTTGGATACTTTTTCTAATGTGAAAATCCTTAGGTGTGGTGATGTGAGCTTAATGGCTCTATCGAAGAGGCCTCTCGCTGCTTTGACTTTATGTAGATGGGGCTGCGATGAAGCATAGTTTAAATATCTGCCTGAATAGGTAGGCTTGGTGTACCAACTGATGTAAAATGCTCCATTGTTGTTATTGAAAATTGTCATGTCCAAAAAATGTATCTAGTGATTAAGTTCCATCTCGTGAGTGAATATAATGTTTGGATTGTAGGTGTTGAATACATTGAGTAGGGTGGGTATATTATCTTTATGGGTGATTGTGAGGCAATCATCAACGTATCTTTTGTAGAACTGTAGTTGAAAAGACAGCTGTGGGATAACAGTATCTTCCAGATCCTCCATCACCAAATTCGCAAGGACAGCAGATAAGGGGTCCCCATGGGCATTCCGCTGTGTTGAATGAAGAAGGAATCTTTATATTGGCAATATGCGTTATGCTTTATTATGTGAAGAGCGTCTAGGAATTCTTATTGAGTCACTGTTGTGTGTGGTTCTATATTATTCCATTTTTTGATGATGATGGCTGGTATAATGTCTAGAGGAATACTCGTATAGAGAGAGGTAACATCCAGGAACATGAGTGATGATCCTGCGGGAACTCTTTGCTCTGTGATAAATCTGGCAAAATTCCATGACTCACGAACGTGATGTTGGTTGAGTCCAAGAATTCAAAACAGAGTAAATTATTTCATCGATAAGTTAAAGAAACAAAACGCCATAGATCGTGAAACCGCCACACAACTTAAAACACACAACGCACTTACACCCAGGATTTACGGCCTACCTAAAATACACAAACCTAACATCCCTTTACCCCCTATCACCAGTTGCATTCAATCTCCCACATACAAACTATCAAAATTTTTAACCAATATCCTTAACAAAATTCTTGGACTCAACCAACATCACGTTCGTGTCTCATGGGATTTTGCCAGATTTATCACAGAGCAAAGAGTTCCCGCAGGATCACCACTCGTGTCCCTGGATGTTACCTCTCTCTATGCGAGTATTCCTCTAGACATTATACCAGCCATCATCATCAAAAAATGGAATAATATAGAACCACACACAACACTGACTCAACAAAAATTCTTAGACGCTCTTCACATAATAAATCATAACGCATATTGCCAATATAAATATTCCTTCTTCATTCAACACAGCGGAATGCCCATGGGGGGCCCCTTATCTGCCGTCCTTGCGAATTTGGTGATGGAGGATCTGGAAGATACTGTTATCCCACAGCTGCCTTTTCAACTACAGTTCTACAAAAGATACGTTGATGATTGCCTTACAATCACCCATAAAGATAATATACCCACCCTACTTAATGTATTCAACACCTACAATCCAAATATTATATTCACTCACGAGATGGAACTTAATCACAAGATAAATTTTTTGGACATGACAATTTTCAACAACAACAATGGGACATTTTACATCAGTTGGTTCACCAAGCCTACCTCTTCAGGCAGATATTTAAACTATGCTTCATCGCAGTCCCACCTACACAAAGTCAACGTAGCGAGAGGCCTGTTCGATAGAGCCATTAAGCTCACATCACCACATCTAAGGATTTTCACATTAGAAAAAGTATCCAACATCCTAATAGACAACGGGTATCCACAAGACCTAATCCAGAGGGTCCGAAAAGAACGTACGTTTACACACGATAACCAGGCACCTATAAAAAACACCACAAAACCCAAGATCACCTACACAAACACTCCTTATGTCCAGAAACGCTCAGAAAGAATATAGCACATTTTAAAACCACACAACATAACACTTGCTCATAAAAACAGTAATTCAATAGGATCCAAACTTTTTTCAAAACTTAAATCACCCATATTAACTTTAAACAAAACACATACCGTCTACAAATTAAACTGCCTAGATTGCCCTAGTTCATATATAGGACAATCCCAACGTCATTTAAAAGATATAATTAAATCACATGTTTATAGCATAAAAAACACTCACCAAGGGAGTACGGCCGTTACAAAACATACTCTTGAAATGAAACACAAGTTTGATTTTAATAATTCCATAATTTTATCTCGGAAAAAAAACCTTAAATCTAGATGCATCTTAGAAATGATACATATAAGAAATAACGAAAATAACTCCATCAATGACAGAAGAGATGTTGAGGTCCTAAGCCACATATACCATGGTCTTTTCAGAGAGTCTCTTCCTTCTTATCCAAGTTTTCCTTGAAATCCACCCTTTTCCTTACTCCTATTATAATATTTTTTTGTCATAATTCCAGTTAACTTTCTCTTCGTCTACTCCACTCACCGGCCACTTGATACAAATTTCAAACTGCCTGCCAACTTCCGCCCACTAACCTAGGGACCCTAGCCTCTAGCTTGTCGCCAACTCCATCAGGTGTCCACCACATCATCCGGCACGCACACATATAGTATAGAAATCAGAACGAATCATTCATTAAACTTTGCAATCATATCTCAGGAATGTAGTCAATAACGTAAAAACAACTAATCCTTGCCAGGTTGGCATTTTAGTTTGTAATTATTTCAATGTAAGTAAAAATCCAATATCCTAACCTCACTAACGTTTTCAAGACATGTGCCCTACGTGACGATGTACTTTTTATTACAGATACACAAATTTAATTTAATTTAATAATTTTAAGAAACATCACAATACAAATGTTTTTTCTGAAGAAGTCCGGTGCTGGGCGAAACGCGTAAAAAAACCAAATAAATGCTCTGAAGCATCTAAAGAAAATTTTCTTCAAGGACTTAAATCCCACGAAGATAAACCCTCCAATAATTTATAATAAATCAAAAAATATAATGGTCTAATCCTTTGAACACTATAGTAATTGAACCAATCAGCTATGGCTATTTTTAAAATCACCATGGGAACGAAACTAATTCTGGCAGTTGATTGGTTCGATAACTATCGAAAGGATATCTATCGTTCCAGAAACCGGGCATAAAACGTTTTAATTAAAAGAATGCATGAAAATATGCGGATTACGAAATATAAGGGTGTTTATGAAAACAAAGCGAGGGTTGAAGAAATAATGACAAATAACATTCTTAAGGTTAAAAATGGGGGCTTTAAAATTGTTTTATGGCGAAAGTGATAAAGTGAGAGGAGTCGTAACTCGAATGGGACTTTTAATAACGTTAATTGGCCAAGAAAGGGCTACGCCGCGTCAGAAAACACAAAGAAGGGAATAATTACACGAAGTGCTCTTTATTAAATTTAAATGACATTCGAGCATAACAAAATCAATATCGCGGCGCAAATGGAGTTTAGGATGGCGCGGAATTTTTATTTGGCGAGCTCGATTTTCCTAATAGACCGTGAAATATGCGTTGCTTCCCTTTAATGACTTTTTCACTTCACGCTTCATACACCTTTGTGCTCGAGTTTAGAGAAAGATTTAGAGCTAGATTATGAGTTGCGTTTGCGGATCTTCGCGGGTCGAAGTGACAAACGTTCGTGATCCTGCGCCTCTGAATTGGATTCTTCCATTTCGTTTTATGTCGCGGGTTAAATACGTCTATCAAAATGTCGATTAGGGGAGAAATGGCCGGCTTTTAATTTGTCAGGAGGTTTAGCGTCAAATATCGCGGCGTCACAATAATAGCTATCTATTTTCAATTTGACCTTTTTTAACGCGGCATCAAGCTAAACACTCTTAGTTAATCCCCTTCTATTGTTCTCATAAATTTAAAACAAAATAATTATGATGATGAATACGATACTGAAGATATGATATATATGTATATTAAGAGTAAATAAATCACACGTTACCACCCTCTATTCACATCTCAGTGTATTTACGAGAGTATACTTCTTATTGGTAACCATTGTTTATTGTCCGCGCTCAGTTATGTGGGAAAATAATTTTGTAAATAAATCATAAAACTGTTCGTAATAAATCACTTCAACTAAATATTTTATCATTTGACCGTAGGGAATTGGAGATTATGACCAATTTGACGGAGTACGCCCCAGAGCCGGTGCTTGGTGTTGGCGTGAGACAAGGCGGCAAACTTGTCACTGGGGAGCTGAACGTGGCTCCTGGAACTCTGCTGCAGATGGAAATTTTCCTCGACAAGACTTCGGCGCCCATTTATGGACTCCTGGTGACGCATATGCAAGTAACGGACACGAAGAACCAAGAGGAAATCATTATCTATAATGGGTGAGCCATGTCATCTAGATGCCTTAAATTAGCAGAAGAAGTGCTTCAATTCAACTTAACTATCTCTTATAAGGATTTGAGACAGTTAAGGGCGAATGAAAAATCATTGGGGAATAAATTTGTACACGAGAGTCTATTTTGGTAAACAATTTAATAGTGCACTATGCAAGACGTGTAATTCTACTAACATTACAGTGGACAGTCACACATACTTCAGATTTCTTTGTTTAATGTAAAAACCAGAGCATATGAATTAAAACAGCTCTCATTACGCACTATTTTAAATTTAAAATCATCTGATCTTACATGAGTAATGCCCGGTTTCTGAAACGATAGATATCCTTTCGATAGTTATCGAACCAATCAACTACCAGAAATCAGTTTCGTATCAATGGTAATTTTTAAAATAGCAATGTTTCATTGGTTGAATTACTATTGAAAGGATATCTGTCATTTCAGAACCGGACGTAAAATTTCTTTCATTATTATTAATTTCACAAGAATCTTAAGAATTTGAGATTGTTCGGTTAAGTTTTAGAATTATCGTTCATTTCTGTATATCATAATAATGAAGGCAAAGAGTACGAACACTTCAAGTTTAGAAGACACGAAATTAATACGACAAATTAAATTCAATGCTTATGGAAATTCAACAGTACCTTTCATAAATAGTAATGATGCAAATTATTTTCATTTTATTGCTTGTAAATTTGTTATAGGTTAGAGACCTGACCTTACTCATGCAAAGGGTGGAACTTGTAGCCTCATCAATAAATGAATAAAACTGAGGAAGTGCAAAACTCATTATTTCATGCTTATAACATATACCTGTACAATCTGAGTTGAACTAACTCTCTAACTAATTTTCACATAAATAAAACCCATCTGCTCTACGTTAGTTAAACAGTAGCCTCCATATTAACGTACAGGTTGCAACAATTAACTGCGAGCACGAACGCCCATTTGAGAGGAAACTGTAGTTTATTAGGCAGCAATAAAAGACGGCCAGCTTTATTAAAAATATGAGCATTGTTCCTCATCGCCATTTTCGCAATTTCCTGCAGTCTTCTGCCCGACTGGCCTTCACTAATTAGTGCGGACGAACCTCTCCTCCTCGACTAGTCTCATACAGTTAAAATCCCGTTAATTACAAAATGCATAACGGCGTATCCGGCGTATCGATCTACATCATTAATTTGTACGATCGCTTTCGTGTAGGGCTATCTCATCTTCATGGACTCGTGCTGTGTTTGCCTTTTTCTGCTCTCTTTCGGGTGTTCGTACAGATATCCATACGGCCAACACTCGTATCCCTATTCACCGTACGTTCATTATAACTCAGTGAACTAAATGGGAATGAATGCAAATTAGTTTGCAAAAAGCTGCATCGGGTCGCGGATTTGGATTTTATTTGCGGGAAAGCGGGGTTGAATCTGAAATACCTGCTGCCGCGCCACGTATAAACATGGTTATTTTGCGGAAACTGCATATTATATGTTTGCAAAATAGGAAATAGTTTTTAAATCGCTTTTATTGTTCACTGCGGGTGTACGTATAATCATGGAATAATTGATGAATGATTCGGTTACGAAATTGTGCAGCACGTTTTTCCTACACAAAGAGAAAATTTTAGCAACATTTACAAAAATAGAGGCGAAACTGCTAACGTTACTCAGCGATTGGGGGCTAACTACTGACTGTACGTGGATGTATAAATTTGTCAATACGAAAATGAACGAAATCGAAATGGGTGCAATTCTGCAAAACAATTGAATGAAATTTTTGCTGCATTAGGTGTCACAGTAAAATTTCAACTACGTTAATACAACAACGCTGGGATTCCCGACTTGGCATATATTTTTTTTTTAATAAGTTTAATAACAGCAATCAGAATTTTACATTCTATGGGCTTTTTTGATCACTATTTCTTCTCTGTACGCCTCCTAACTTGTTCTTGAGTTGCACAATTTGGGTGTTCTTTTAATATCTACTATTGTTGTACTGACAGTTGCTATAATTGGACTATCAGAACTTAGGTCATGGCTAGCTACCACGTTCATATAACTAGGTTTACATATAACTAATATGCATTATTAAATATACATAAATATTTAGAGTTTTCCAAGTACTTTAGTAAATTTCCTAATTGTTTAGTTGTGTATACCTTTACTAATATATTTTGCCAATTTTCTCCATAAAACATTGTATTTTACGAATAATTATGTGAATTTGAATTTTGTATACATTTTCTAAAAGCTAGAGCTAGATCACTAAGGTAAGCTGTCGTTATATAGGCAAACAATTTTTCAATGTCTTGAAATGCAAAATTTACAAATGAGCTACATTTCTTTAAATCTAAAATAAAAAATTACAAAACTAAGACAGTAATTTTAAAACTAGAACTATAAATTAAACATCTTTTCATTAAAATATGTTAAATTTACTTCCTAAAACACCATATTTCCACAAAAAATACTTATGTTTTAACTACATTTCAGATGTTCCATCGACCCGTATCTTTTCGAAAACTTTATTACGGTAGATGGAGACTTCCTTTCGGCCAAGTTCAGAGCATTCAAATTCCCCGAATCCACTTACGTGCAATTCAAAGGGACCGTAAACGTCTGCTTGGATAAATGTAAAGGGGTAAGTAGTCTTCCGCCACTAAAAGTAATTATTATTACCCTTCATTAACAAAAATAGGATTTTGTGAAATTTAAAAAGTTTCATTTTTATTACATCTCCTGCATACTTGGACCACAATTTACCCAATGACTGAACAGAACAAAAAATAGGCCACGAAGGCTGTAACCGTACAATACCTCTATTTGACACAGTGATTGCAACCAGAGAGACCGCTTGAGCAATTGCATTGTAAACTAATTAACGAAACAGATGTGAACAGAAAAAAGGAAACTAATTGATTAGTAACGCAATCAAGCGAAAAAAAATCAAAAGCGTGCAGCGGAATTGTTGCAGTTGGGCTCTGATTGCTTCATACTCTGCTGGAGAACAATAACGATGATTTTGTTTGCATTCCCCAGATGGTACTGTAAAGCACGAAACAATGTACGAGAAAATTTAGCATTTTTTTTCTCATAATCACATCGAAGCAATAAATCCAAAATTTCAATTAAACCTTCAAATAATTAATTAGGAATAAGAATTTCAATTTCGGATGCGAGCTGCGGTGAGAAATATAAGTCCCATATGGTGGAATACGAAGCTGTAATTACGTTTAGATTCCACTAAAATCCAGGACGTTGGTTTCTGCAACACATACAGAATTTATGAAATAATATTGTGCGTGTATTTAATCTAATCACCGCCGTATTTTCTGGGCTGATGTTGGTAATGAAAACACAAGGGATGTTACTTATTTTCTAATAAACATGGAACTCCTGCCCTCCACTTCATAAATTAAACCCGACGCTCGTATACGCGAATAAATGATTACATCGCCCAAAAGCAGGCAAATTTATGTTTCGGTAGATAAATTTGTTTTAGAAGAGTTGCTCCAAATTAATTATGCCCATAACGCAAAAGCAAAACATTTAATTACTTTAAGTACGCACCGAAAACTCACACACCTGTCCTCCAATTCAATTTAAGGTTAATAAATTTCGAATGTTTAGATTTGAATAACAATAATTTAAGCAAATTTAAATAACTAATGGCTTATAAATATAGGACATTCATAAATATTCTTACCTTCACCAATAAATCTTTAACTTCATTCATGATACTAAAACGGGGGATTGTGTTTTTTTACCTCCACGGCCGAAAGTAAAGCCTGGAATAAAACAAGCTAGTGGTTTTGACTCATAAATAATCCAACTCTTTTTATTTTCCAGGTTGAGTGCAGCGACGGACAAATAGGTTATGGGCGTAGACGCCGCAGAGAAATTCCAACAATACCCGCAGACCCAAATAAAATATTCGAAATAACGATCACGTCCTTTATAAAAGTAAACTATGAAGACGACTCCGAGAACTTTGAAGAAGTAATAAAAAACCAGACCAAGTTATTCAATAACAAGAAGCTCATAGTCGGCAACCAAATCACAGACAACAAGATATTCCGCATGGACGACGCTAATCCTTCCAATTTGAGCGTAATGAAGAAGATCAAGGAAGAAGAGAGATACACGTCGATAGTTGCAGACGCGTCTTCAGCTCAACAAATCAGCCTCTCGATCGCCGTCTTTTTGTTCGTTTCTCTTTTGAGGTTTTTGTAAATACATTCTAGTGCAGAATTGAAATTGTCTATAGGTTTTGTTTGCAAACTTAATGATGCGACTGTGATACTTACTGTAATCTGAGAATACTCAGACATGAGAATACTCAGACATGAGAATACTCAGACATAAGAATACTGCACAACATGACGTTTTTGAGTACTAAGAGTATTTGCGGCTCAAAATGTGCAATGTAAGTTAAAAATTTAGGTTTATTCCTTTTCGATACTTACTCATTTGTCATTGATTAAAATTTATCCTTCGAGTATGAAAAGGACGATCGCTTTGTCATTATTCTAGCTCCAAAAGTTTCCATTTAACTTTCGTGAACTACTATAATTTGCTTGGGAAAAGTGTAGCAATAAATCGAGAAAATACTTTAACCTATATTGCACCAGAGCCAATTAAGATACCTAGTTAAAACTTTAACTGAAAAGTAGTTAGTAAGGATATTAAAACCTAAAATCCCCTAATAGACTAAAATTACTGCCAGCTTAAGTACTAAAAAGGCCATTAAAGTAGTTAATTTAAATACCATTAATAGCTAGATTTAATTACGTTTTCTAAAAATCATTATTAACCGTGAAAACACATGCAAACTGAAAGAAATGCGACCTAACTCTGAAAAACGTATATACATCCGTAAAAACTAGATAAATCTGTAGAACTAGAAAAATCTGTAAAACTAGATAAAACTGAAAAACTAGATAAACTTGAAAAACTAAATAAACCTGAAAAACTAGATAAACCTGAAAAACTAGATAAACCTCAAAAACTGGATAAACCTGAAAAACTAGATCAACCTGAAAAACTAGATAAACCTTGAAAACTAGATAAAGCTGAAAGACTAGATAAATCTAAAAAGGAACGTAAAACCCACAACATTAAAAAGTCTAACCAAAGCCCTTGTTATAAGTCTTTGTACATAACATTTTCACATCCATAGACGTTATCTAATATTACTGAAAACTTGCATATTGACATCAATAAAAAAATTTTTTGGTAATGTGTGGTGGTTTTAATACTCCCCTTAATTACTGTTTCTGTTAATTTTCTATTCTCGTTTGCACCACGCTGATTAATTTATTTTATTCACGCTAAACGAGTATTTGAAGTGACTGCGAAACTTTTGTTTGTAGTAAAATATTCAAGCAACATACGGACCCGTAATTAAAAGCAAAGTTTTTAAACGGGAATTAATCTTTAATCCTGCAAATGGAAATTTATTTCTGCGAAAAAGCAAACAGTGAAAATTTTAATTACAGCTTTAAATTATAGTGCGGGGCGAATTTTCTGGAGGATGGAAAATGTAACGCAATACCAGAGGAAATTATTCCCTACAACTGCATACAATCGCTGGGGGTGAAACTTTGCCAAGTGAGAAAATTTGATGAATAAGCGTTTTGCTCGTAGCGTTTGTAATTGGATCTGAAAAACGTCGCAAATATATGTATTCTATGACAATTCGCACATAACTCTGGGGAATTGGATGTTAAAGTGCTATCAGTTAATGTCCTGTCAGCTTTTGTAATTGCGTCCATTCTCCATGAAATGTAACTAATAATTCAACATTCTGTAGTAAGACACCATTAATGAATAAACTTTGTAGTTGTTACTTTATTACCAATAAATAATTCTGTGGCTACTTATGCAACCTCCATTAGAATTATGAAATATTAAAACACCCATTCAAGATTAAAAGGTCATGTAAGATTGAACAAGTCCGGAGGCGTTTTTGTTTTTCAGGAAACATGTATCCAAAACAAAGACAAATATTTGCAAAATAAAGTCGGCGAAAGTTCTTTCACAAAACACTAACCAAACGTTTCTCCATCTAGGGTAAAACATTGGAAAAGGAAGTAAAAAAGTCGATCTTTCCCTTTACTTTTCTGCTAATATAGAACGGGAAATAAAGAAAAAAGCGACAAGTTCGAGTCTCAAGGGCATCCGCAGATATATAAAATTACTGCCATATATTTTATTATCTGCGGAAAGTTAAAAATCGATACGACCGAACGGGGTGCTGGGGTTGGAATTTAATCTAGAAACAAAGGTGCGTCCGGGACGAATGGCATCAATTAATTAGCACGTCACTAATATTGAGGTGATATTTCATAAATGTGCAAAAAGAGGGTTTCTTGGTCTGAGGTTATTCCGCGAAGTGAAGTTTTTGCGCACTTTCTGCTTTCACGGAAATCGATCGAATTTATGTAATTTGTAGGTACACGAAAACACTTTTTCTGAATACCTAAAAGCAGTGCCGTGAAGCTGTAAATGGATATAAGAAATGAAACTTGACAGTCCATTAAAACTTATCCACGAACTTTTCTTGCGATATCTCGGATATCAGGATTATTTTATTTCAAAGGAATATTACTCCTTAATATAAAGTGACAGCCATTTTAGTTTTATTTTCGACTGTACTTTAAGAAATTCGGCTAATTTGTTAATTGGGTAGCTGTGGGCCTGCGTGGTTTTAATCCTTTTGGAATTAAGAATTTTCATTAATAATCCTGCGAAGCCGGAAGCTATTAGCACTAGGCCCCAAGAATGTTTTTGCGCATATTAGCAAACTCTGCCTTAACTATTTCGTCAATAATGCGTGATGGCTTTGTTATGTCAATATCATTATATATTCATCAGAATATGCCGCACGATCATCGAGTCTACTGTTGGAGAGGTTTCAGAATTGAAAGCGGTCCAACCCCTATCATCTATTATAGTGTAAGAGAACGTAATTATGTAATTACATTTTGATAGTGCGAAATTAGGTCATCTTGCACCAGTAGATTTGGAGCGAATAATAAACATTAAAAAAGATTATTTAAAATCAAACTACTGTAGTGCAGACAGATAGCTCGAAGAAAATTATTCCTGCAAAAAGGGTTCAGCTGGTCCGCAATCACAAGATGTCACCGCCAATAAAACTCTCGAAGACTTCTACTAAATAGTTTGTCTTCCATGCTTACAACGACCACCTTTAATCGAAGTTCGTTTAGTTCTTAAAAGTTCTCTTTCAAGCAATATTTCCCTTTGTCAAAACTTTTATATTAAAATTTCTCTTAAAATGTATTAGGGATAATATTTATGGTCTTATTGGTAATATTTTGCGTGGTGCATGGCCCGGAGTTTCATTACAAAACTTGGGGCAACACAAAACAAGGAATAACTATTTCGTCGTCTAGCATATATGAAATATATTTCACCCTAAGAAGCTCGTAACGGAATTCGTATACGAATATAATGTAATCATCTGGCAGTAAATGCACATCGAAAGTCGGGTCGTAAACTCAAGGATCGGCTTCGTGAACGGAAATAAAAGCAAAAATTAAGCAATTTCGTATTCTAGTTGGATGCTTCCTCATCGTGGAGACCATCAAACGACAAGAGATTACAGGATATGTATGTATTATTATAAAAGTTTATTACTGTGTTGGTGGGAAGAGTGCGAGGAATGGTACAGAACGAAATTCATAAAGCGGAGACCCATATAAAGCCCTTATACAAATAGTATTCCCCAGGTCGCGACTGAATGTGTCTTGGAGAAAATATAAAACTCACACGGAATAGTAAAAATGTGACAATTTATATCTTTACGAAAAGTATGATAAATGGGATATGAAAAAATATATGTATATCGTGTTTCTACGTCGCAATGAGATTTTACTCTTTTAAAATCTTTGTGTTTATATCAGGGGGCAAAAGATGGATGCATGTTACTTAATGTTACACTTAATCTAAGGTGAAATCAAAATCGTGTTTCGAAACTGTTAATGCGTAATAATTTATAGCGCCAACAATCCTTAAGATAACACACTTTGAATGTATAAATTATGCTATCTGTTAGCTTTCCCACTAAACGCGATACACCGAGTATTAGTTGTGTTTCAGTGGGTGTAATAAATTTCAAAAGCAGACTCTTGATAAAACCGCTTTCGTCAGGATAATTGCGAACGCAAAGGTAAAGGTCAGAGAAGACAAAAAGAATTGGGTGTTATTTTTGGAGGAAACGCTCCGAGGTCACGCATGCAAAACATACTTTCGACATTAATCGATTTTCTTCAATTAATCTCGAAATAGAAGACCATTAATTCGGCGTTTGGCCACCAGGAGAGGTTGCGTTTAATGGTTAACTGATGGCGAGCTTATGGAAAGCGACGCCAGTTCCCTCTTCATATAAGCCAAGTCATGCGATCTTTCCCTTTATAGTTTTGTAATTTTTCCCCGGGCCCATTAAACAAGGAAATTGTTTCACGATGCGATGGTTGAAATAAAATTGGCATTTGAATGAAATTCATTTTTAGGCCAAGGGGAAAAATTGGTGAGGATAAGGGTATAAAGGGTTCACTTTTTTTCTCACAAGATAAGTACTTCCACCGATAAAGGCTTGCTATCTTTGAATTTAAATTGAAATTTCGTATAATGTTTTCAATTATCGACCTCTAGGCGCCAAATTAAAGATTTCAATCAGTGATAAGGGTGAAATACTGGCGCGCTTATTCAAGGTAGAGAGAGCCGGAGATGAAAGTAATTTGTTTATTAGCATGTTCTGTACACTTTTGCTTTATTTGGGAGAAGTGAATCGTAACACTTTCGATCCTGGCAAGTAAATTTAATTAGGTAAATACAAAAGGAACGTTTCATTTCAAAGGGGTTGTTTTCGCAGTTTACGTTGGGACTAAATTAAATTTTTGTGCATTTTTTAATGTATTGTGACGCCCGATAATTAATAAATGTCCTTATTTTTATTCATAACTATGTCCTATGTTGACTATCCTTGGGAAAAGGTAGCTTAACTTTAATGAGTAATACTTTCAGTAGAACGATTTGTAGAAAAAAAGATGTTCTGTTTTTATCGTTAGTAGAACGATCAGGATTTATATATTTCTTAAAATGAAACTTTTAACGTGTTTGAAAAACAGCTTTCTTAAGCAAAATCTTTATACAGTAAACACCCGATTATCCGCGAGCGGATTATCCGCGGTCCTCGTAGAAAATAATTTTTTTTTCATGTATTGAAATCTTGAGAATTTAAGTCAAATAATCCACTATTATGTCTTCATATTTATGAATATGAAGATATAATGGTGTATTATTGGACCCAAATCCCTAAGATTTCAATACTACAAAAATAAATACGTTAAGAAAACAATATGAAATAAATTGCTTTCAGTTGTTTGAAGATTCCGCTCATGTTTTTTACTAAACGCGCCAGCTCTA
>JAWQRP010001550.1:0-18638 GCA_033557875.1 Quadriops clusia | reverse complement strand
CCAAATTTCATCGATCCAGCTCAAGTCGTTTTTGACTTATCGTGTTTACACACACACACACACACACACACACACAGACACACAGACAGACAAAAAAGCGAAAAAGGGTCAAATCGACTCAAAATCGCTCAAAACGTCGAGAATCATCAAAATATCAAAATATTTTTTTTCGCATGATCACTATACTTTCTCTGCGAGAAAGTAAAAAGGCTGTACTGACAGCGAAACTGGTTAAGTGGCCCCAAACAGGGCCGGCGCCATCCCATTTGGGTAAATAAAGAAGAAGAAGACCTTTGAGGTTATGGCTCTTATAGTATTCGTTGTGTGTATTTACTTAATTTTCTTGAATGCTAAAGCCTTGTCGACCAGTTTAAAAAATCGACTTCGCCAAATAACCGAACTTCTGCATATTTATCGTATTTTTGTTCAAAGTTGTTTAGCCTAATGACGGTCTCCATCCTAACAAGTTTAAATTACCTCTTAAAAATTGTATAGGCAACCAAACTTACGCGTCTTGCGTTATCTCTCGTAAGGTGAGAGATATCTATATACTCAATAATCTTTGATCGAACTCAATACACTCATGTATACGGAGCAAATGTTTGTTAAACAGAGAGGCAACCAAACATGCACCGGTGCATTGAATTACACTAATAATTGAAAATATGGCTTTGAATTTATACTTGTATATGAGTAGGTAGTAAGTACCCTTTGGTGGTTTGCCTCTTTTTAACATAGAATTCAATATTTTGGAAAACAGGAGATTTTGGGAAGAAGGTAAAGATGTGAAAGATAAGTACTGGTTAGGATAGAAGGCGAACATGAAATAATAATAAAACAATTATAAAATGGAGAGAGCTTTACTTGTGTAACATAGCTGACATGACACGTAGTATCTATACATACATGGGGCTGAGTATTACACCGACAGACATATGAAATATATACAGATGTGTATCAGTACTGAGAGCAGGGCACGAGTCACTCCTACGGTAAGGCATAACGAGGGTTCGTGGGAAGGCCAAACAGAACTTTTTAGTATTTATTTTTTTGTATTACACAATCCCAGGAACAACTGCTGCGGGGGGACAGGCTGCGCGCCCAGAGATTCAGTCAGAAATATAAGCGATGCAAACATAACAAAGGCCGCGCCAGCGCGGGGTGGCCGGGCGGGGCGCCAGCGCCTTATTGCCGCACGCGCCACCACTGCTGCACCTTTTCGGTCAGCTTCCTACAGAGGCCCAGCAGCCTCCGTCACATCGGGGCCTCCGCCTCCCCTTCGCCCTCTTCAAGCGTCACTTGGAACCTAATGCCAGGGCGGCCCCCTTGGGGGTCGGGCGCCTCTTCCGCCGGAGGACTAGGAGGGATCATGCTTTGGTACCAATCCCTGTTCTGCTCTAAGGTGTCTAAGATGTCTTGTGCGTCAGGATGAACCAAATCCGCCCAAGTCTCCCACAGGGGGTGAACGATGTAATCGATAAAGCCGACCTGAGACTTTTCTATTGTTGCAGAGTGGCGGTCGCACATCGGACTGATGTCCATGCGGGCCTCACGTTCTTTGTCTCCCTGTTGGAAGAATTCTTCCATCAGGAGATCGACCCAGCGCCTGTACAATGCTAAGGGTTTCGTGGGATTGCTCAAGTCCGCACAGTGCACGAGGTTCTCGAGCACCTGAATGCGATCAGTATAGTTATCTAGAAGAAGAACACCTGATCCAGCTACCTTTTTAGTTTCTACCATAGTTTTCAAGTCCGCTAACAGACTCATGTGTTTGGACATGTCGGTACTCAGTACCATATCTATGACCATTTTGCGAAGGGTTTGCCGTTGTTTCTTGCTCATGTTGCAGAAGATGTCGCAGCCTTCGTTCTGGAGGAGCTTGAAGGCCACCGCCAAGTGGTGGTTCTCCAAGACGCTCTCGTCGTTATACATGAGAGCCAATTCCGAACTGGAGTTTATGAGAAATTGGTTGGTTAATCCCGGATGATCCACGTCGTGGATGCAGGCTGCGAAGAGGGCGGCTGTCACCTCGAGGGGGGTGAAGACTGACTCTAGTGCGGGGGTATTAAGAAGCACGTGAGTACTCTGAGTGACGTCTGCCGCATGAAGGGAGTTGTGGAACGGGTTGTCCTTCACGTAGTGATCTTCCAAAGTCATCATGAAGGTGATGAAGGTCTTCGGCGGAATCAGCAGCGTCTTGAGGAGGTCGCGGGAAGTGAAGGTGGTGTACGCGACGCAGGTGAGAGGTCGCCCGTGGCTCATGTCCCCGATCCTGAAGATGTCGATGCCCCAGAGGTCCACCTCTGCGAGACACTTGCCCAGCTCTTCTTCGTACGGAGTTTCCACGCCGTAAGTCGGGAACTTCTCGCCGGTGAACGAGTTGGTGTGGTGCAAGGGCTTGCGGTTCACCCCCGATATCTGGGACATGGGCGTGGGATGGGCACCCCTCGGCCGTTCTTTCCTCGGAGCGCCTTTCGGAGCGACATCGCCGCCTTCGTCGATGCGCAGTGATGGGATGTCGAGTTCTTGTTGTTTATCTGAAGAAGAAAAGATAAACATTAGTTACGGGGAAGCTTAAGGTCAGCATTAGAAATTTATTGTTATGTCACGGAATGCAAGAAGCACTTGTTCCTCGAGAACGGGATTGGTATTGTGGGACCTTTAATTTTTTTATTTTTCGATTTGTGTTGGCCGGTTTGGAACCAACGCTTAAAATGTCAGATTTTGGCAATTTGCAATCCAAATTTGGTTGTTTTGTTTATTGATTTGGTTTACTACGTTGGGAACCAATACCAATAATCTCTGAACGCAATGTAGTTTTTTTTTACGAGAGAATGGTTAGAGGTGTTTGGCGCCAAAGTAAATATTATTAGTTCCTGGGCTATAAAATCTGAGCACAACTTTCAAATTTGCGTCGACATTCTTTATATTATTATTTTTATTTCTAAACGAAGGAATTTCAAGGTGAGGTGCAATGATTTATTTCGGTTTCGTCACGTTCTTGAAGCAATTTTTATTTTCCTCCAGGAATCAATTTTTTATTCTAGCCGAAACAGAATTAAAGAGGTTGTTGCGCCAGGTTTAATGCATCGAGCATAGATCGTTTTCTATGTGTGGTTTTCAGGTATCATAACGGGAGGAAATAATATAAAATCAGTTTCGCGCTATCGAGTTGGACGTTAAATGGCTTTGTTATGGAGGTTGAGGGAGGTGAAAGCTTGCAGGTCGTCGGAACGAAGGTCTAAAAGGGACAATTTGATCCGTAATGACCTCATGAGTGACTCGCGCTTTCTTTCACTGCTTTGAGTGACATCTTAGTTTTGGGCAATGAAGAGGCCATTTGATAATGTTTTTATGTGATTAGACTTTTATGTGATTAGACTTTTATGTGATTGTACTTTTATTAGATTACACTTTTATGTAATTATACATTTATGTGCGTATACTCACCAAGGAAAGTGGAGCAGATGTACTCGGATATTTGATTTCCTGATTTGCTGGACTCTGAGAAATGGGACAGCTCTTTGTTCAGCATCCGTTTGAACTGAAATGAAAGAGAGGACGAAATTAATAACTTCTAAATTCTGTTTCTGCGAAAAGAAGATGAAGTAAAGAATGTCAATAGGATTTTATTTTTAGCCGGCACACACAATGTCTTTCATTAATTATTTTTATTCTCTTAGAAGTTTGAAACATTGTATTTCTGCGATGGTATTCACAGAAGTTAATATCCATTAGTAAGTGGTACGGTTTAAAAGATTTTGCTGAATTTAGCGGTGTAGAAGTAAAGTGAACCGATCTATTTGAATTGAATGTCGTAGTTGTTACACAATCGGACGGTGATTGTGCGACATGGTCCATTTTCCGTGACCACCGAGTTGAAGGCAGTTTGCCTCTGTTCAAGTCCATGGCTTGTCGAGATTATGAATAGATTTGCATAAGCAGAACTCGCCGCAACGGTGCGGATTCGGAATAAATTATTCCTGGAGTGCGTCTCGGGTATTATGCAGTTCGGACCACAAAGCTTCGAAGATTTGCCTAATAAGGCACGACAGGAGACATTACTGCTTCGGCTCTATTCACTATCAAGTGGGCGCCGGACTGTTTCCATAAATGCGACCCGACGACTATAAATTAGACGCCAAATTATAAATTGCTGGCTAAAAGTATGAGTTAAGCTCCGGAGGCGCCAATTTGAATGGTGCAAAACACGATGCGCACCCACGTGCCAATGTTTGGAAATGTATTGGTCATCAATTTGCAAATTTGGCAAATAATCTTCTAAATATGTTGTTTGTTTCTAATTTTTTTACCTATGTATTTTATTAATTTATTATTCAGTTATTTCCAATAAGGGTTTGAATTGGAATTTCCTCGAGATTCTCCTTTTCCAGAAGAAAAAACTAAAATTTACTTCTAGTATAATTGGATTTACATTTAATTTTCCAATAATTGCACAATTGGTGGAGGCGCGCGGCCAAAAGTTTGCTTGTTAGCTGAGACTCTGATTGAGTAACGAGAACTATTGATGGGAAATCAATGATTGTTAGACGGCTCAAATGAAAAGGTCAATAATATTCCGTAATACTGCACAATATCATTTACATTCCAGTGACTATTTTAATGATGGACCCGGTGCATTGTTGATGCATTTGAATGGAATGTAACCAAATTATTGTCGCGTTCATACTAATGAAGATATCTAATGCATGGCGCGCTGTTTGCGCATCATCGATTTGAATTATTCCCAGTCATAAATAAATCTGCAAGCAATTTATGCTAATAATGACGAACTATTGGTGTGCAGCCCGTTTTTGAAATCGAACCATCGCGGATCGCGTAGGTGGTCCTCATTGTTCTACCGATGCGCATTATATAACAAAGTCGGTTTGTAGCCGCTTTTGCAAGTTTGTAATTAGCGTTAGTTTTATGGTGGCAACCTTGAAGCTCTCAAAAGGACAGGAGGTCTATTTTCACCCAAAGACATTGTGGCTATTAAATGCTGGCAGGCTAATTATATCATGTCTCGAATAAGCACCTAATAGATGCTGGCATACAAGACTATCATTATTTATATGTAATATAACATCATTAATTATTTTTAAATAAATATAATAATTTACATGTAAAGTAGGTATGTATCACATGCTACTAAATATCGTCAGGTGTTAGTAATATAAAAAGTATCGCGATTTTCGACTGTACTTATATTTTAAAAAACAATCACCGGAGGGGGATATTAAATTAAAATAAATGAAGTAAGAGTAGAGAACCGGAAGAATGCGGTCCAATCGCCGATTAAGGTCAATGTCAAAAACCGAAACCGATACTCTCGCTACACTTTATCGAAGAAGCGATGATATGTCCAGTCTGAGGACTTCCATTGAAGAATTTTAACGAAGAATTGGGCGCGACAAGTGAATCTAGCCTGGGAATGAGTACGGAAGTAAAAGTTGTTCTTATTGCCGTAAATTATTTAATAGAAATTGCATATTTAGCGTACATACTGTGTGGTCCGCTAGTTTTAAATTTTAAATAATGTGATTTCACTCTTGTAGCTTCCAACGCCAGCAACATAATTTCAGGTACTTTCATTATATTCTCTACCTGAGTAACTACACATACCTATCTGAGTTTAATCTACTTACGAATATTCAGTAAACAAAATAGATATACGAGTAAGAGTTGGTGCACTACTTCAATGGTTGTACGAGCAAACTTTTAGGCTGACACCTGAATAAGAGATAAGAGAGACATTAATATTTATTGGTTATTGTCCTGTTGAGATGAATTATGGAATTTTTCAGCACATTGTCTACGGAATGGAATTTGCAAAGGCGGCTCTATAGCTCCTGACTCCCCACACTTCGAGATTTCAACATTTTGAGTTCTTAACAATTTGAGTTCTTAACATTTTAAGTTCTTAACATTTTGGGTTCTTAACATTTTGAGCTCTTAAAATTTTGAGCTCTTAACATTGGGAACTCTCTACATTGGGAGTTCCTAACATTTGAAGTTCTTAACATTGAGAGTTTCTAAGATTGGGAGTTCAGAGCAATGGGATATTATTCATAACAATAATTGCCCCACAATATAAAAACCGTCATTGGACACCAGCCTATTTCTAAAAGTCATGTCCTAATAAAACTATTTCTTAATTAACTTCCTCAAACAATTTTTAATTAACTTTATAGCGCCGTCGCTGCAGTTAACTGTAAGGTTCTGTTTATTTGCGCCGAGTCGGATCGTGAAAATTCCATCAGGTTAGCAGTGAGCACTTTAAAAGCAATTTCTTGATGAAAGGGCGGACTGGACAAATATTGGAAACGCTTCAAAAGTTCGATATCTAATTAATTTATTGGTCTACTTTCGGCGGTAATTTTTGGGTTTACTGGGTTAGCGAATGCACCGATTGCAAAATGTAAATTTAAGCTGAATAGGAGAGCCTAGATGTACATATTTACTCAAATTCTCGTTTGTGTAAAACCGGACCGAATCAATACCCGAACAGTTCAATTTTGCCCTCGTAATAATTTAATTCCAAATTGCATACGGCACAGAGGTCTGATTTTGCGAAAATGCGCGCAGAGGTATTGATTTTAATTAAGTTCAAAAAAGGAAGCCCCGATAAAAAATGTTATTATAAAACTGATAAAAATGATGTTGAACATATATTGCCACACGCTGATAATGGAGTGTACTTTGCGATATTGCTTTGTAAATAATGTACATAATAAAATACTGCTCGTTTTTTGGTGTACGTGTAGACCCACAGGTCTCGGCGTATTTGGAATATTCAAATTAATACGAGTAACAACGATATTCGTTGTTTGCTTTTAAATCGGTTATGTTGCAAAAACTAGCTTCGCCAAATTAATGGCGAATGAAAAATGACCGGCGAATTGATCTAACGAATTATTGTTTTGGAATGTTTGTTTTGGAACGAACAGGTGGTCTAAGATTTTTTGCGCGTTTAATTTATTATTATTATTTCATTTAATAATATAATTCAATTTAATAATATAATTTAATTTAATAATATAATTTAATTTAATAATATAATTTAATTTAATAATATAACTTAATTATTATGATTGAATTTACACTTACGTATGATTTTAATTTTATTTTATGGTTTAATTTAATTTTGTGGTGGTGTATGTGTGGAAAAATACGCATAAAAGGGCGAGATGATACGTTTAATAGAAACATTTACATATTACGTACACAGGTATTAATGTCATGAGTCCTCGCTTGTAAAAATTCGCAACGACATCCTACTTAAATAATCGCGTTGATATACAAATTGTTCAGATGGTCGAAATTGCACCAATGGGGGCAATAATTGCTTCAAACTTGAAATATTCGCTTTTAAGCGTTCCTTAGATTATGAGAAACGAGGTTACATTTGCATGTCGTTGCTAAGCTGTCCTCACCCAATTTACAATTAAATTTAGTTTTTATTTAAATGATGAGTTCGCTTCTTTATTTACTTTTATTTTACCTTAAAGAAATTCCAACTGAATAGTTTCATCCTCGTAACTTAATCCACGACACAGGTACTTTGGCCGATTCCATCACGATCACTGCGGATAAATTAATTCAGGAGAGGCTCATACGAAAATTGTTAACTTGTTGTATAAATAAATGTAATTACAATTCGGGGCGTTTAAAATTAGAACCAATAATTGCGATAAGCGGCATTATTTACTAACGCCACGACCATTATTTGTCAAATCTCTTAATCTACCTTGAGCATTTATTATCTGTTTTGACGGATTATAAGAGGAGTTAGTTTGCGTCTGCGATATAAAATTTTCCGCTGGCGTCAATTATTGTTAACGTGTGCGGTATAATTACAATGATTGTTTTAAAAATAAACGGGAAAATTAAAATTTGCTCGACTCGTTTTGTTGGAGTCAATTTAACTGGAGTCAATTTGCTGGACTCAATTTAGAGTCGTTTTTCCTTTAAACTTTTAATATTGTTTCATTTAAACTTTTGTAATATTGATAGATGATGGCTGGGCGCGTGTTAAGGAATTCTAGCGTTTATACTAAACTGGCCTTCGTTTCTTGTAGCAGAGAGGACGCGACCCCAATCCATCTGCTAGATATAGCTCATTTTATTTGCTCAAATAAAAGTGTATGGGAACCTCATTAGTGTGCCTATTTATTGCTTCGCATTTGTTTAAACAAATTTGCGCTAATGTATTTGTTTAAACAACAACTCGCTTAAGATTGTTATTAGAACAATTACCGAGTACGGACCATTAAAAATAAACAAATTAGTATCTTTCGAAAAGTGGCGTTTACAATTATTTCCAATTGGCTCCTTTAAGTTGGGATAATCTTATTATTTTTACATTATTTTATTAATGAGAAGTGCAAAAGCAACGATCGCACCGATGGTAGTACTTTGTTTGGCGAAGAAAAGACGTCAACGGTAATTAACACGATTATTTCTGTCTGAATGGATGAATTGATTTCGTGTTTGTAATTGTCACCTACACCCAATTTATCCAGTGGACTTTTAGAATTTTATTGTATTTTTCCATTTTGCCATCGCCAAAATAACACGCGGATGTAGAAATTAGGCACATTTTAATAAATACTGCGGGCGAGGACGTCAATGGCCAATTAGAGGAATTAAAGGTTTTAGCACGGTTCGATATCACAAATGAGAAAAAAAGTGGTTTTGTTTCGTTCCTATAAACTTTAGGACAAAACCGCCTAAAGGTCGGGTGCCAAAGATCAAAATGTTTAGGTCGTTCAGATAAGAGATAAAAATTATTATATAAATATCGATTTGTTTAAAGATGCGGAGAGGGCTTAGTGTTCGAAATTGTCGTTTTCCGTGAAGATACTGAATTGTTTTGGTCACGTTCGCTCGCGGTGTTCGCCGGAGCAAAACAAAGTGTTGCAAAAACTATAATAAGACGTGTACCCACTTACAGACCGATTTGAACCGATAAATCCATTGTTATTTAAGTACCTACACTTATTGCAAACCAGGAATTGTTTTGAAACTATTTTGAAATTGCAAAGCGGGGTTACCTTGGAATAGATTGTCTCTGCTAATGCTAATGCAAATAAAAATAAGAAAACGCCGGATCGGAGAGGGAAAATATTTAGACGCTCTATAACGGCCATTATAACGACATTAGCAATAATTTTGCAAAAGAGAAATTTGACCCTGAAACTGCTCTGTGCGGATAGCACCGATTCGTTGCTAAATGTTGCCAAGACAAAGTGGCCAAAGAGAGAAACGAATAGGCGAATTGTCCGTGCCCTAACAATTAAGAGACCTACTTTTGTTGCTCAATTCGCGATAATGTGCAGCGCTGATTGACGTATAAGGATACGAATGCTAATTAGGCGCAATAAAGGCGCGTGGAAAAGGACCTGCTGCCCGATTAAGCGTTTTAGTGCGCTATAAAAGTTCGTTCGAATAAAGCAAACCGTTCATTATGGAACCCGAAAATATTGAGGTGCATGCAAATGAGTTTTTGAATTTTAGAAGAAATATTTTAATTTCAATGTCTTTTTTTTAATTAGTTGATATTTTTTAAATTTAGTACACAATTTTTAGATTTAATACATATTTTTTATATTAAGGAACACATTTTTTAAATTCAATTTATATTTGTTAAATTTAACATTTTTTAAATTATAATATACTAGATTTGTTGTAATTTTAAAAATGATGTTACAATAATATTCAATTTTGTTATATAGATTATAATCGCCTCAGATGGCGGTTTGGTGTCGCTTGTAGATTAAACAAATATTTACCTTAATTTCGGCCACAGCGGCGGTTATAGCGATATCTGCCATTATGGTAAGCCAGGCTCCGCTTTCAAAAAGCTTTTCCGCAGCGGGAGGAATTCGCCCAATGTCTTGCTCTTGAGAAGAAGCCCTTGAAATCACCCTCGAGTGGGCATTCACTGATTTGTCATCAGAAAGCATTGTCTCCCCAGAATTCAAAAAGGCGCACTTTGCGGGAAAAATTCTCCGAAATTTTCCGATGCGATTCACTAATTAACTTTTAAAATTTGGTTTAATACTAAAGCGGCAATAAATAATTGTTCATAATAAATATTTAGTTTAAAGGTAGTAAATTGTTTAAAGTATCGTCTGTAACAATAAAGCACAAGTCTTCTTAGTCGAGAAAGAAATCCAAAAGGAGTCTTTAGCACTAGTTAGCGGTTCGGTGAATATCACTATAGACCGTCAGTCGTGTGTACAGTAATCGCATGCGAGCAAGGACTACTGACTGGCTCACGTCTGAGCTTCTAATTGATACTGAGTCGGTTGGATGCGCGGTTTTCTTAAATAATGTACCCACCTACTCGCGTGGTTTCAGCGCATTATCGGCTCTGCTCTTTTTACCAGGTATTTGACGCTCGCCGCAAAAGTGTGTCACCTCACTCATCTGCTTGTAAAACGCGCGAGTTTGCTGTAAGAATTGCGATTTTCACGCTAAGAGGACCACTCTGGCGGGTGCGTAGGATAATTGCCATTTGGGCGAATGCGGGATTCAGGCGAAGGAATTTTAGGATTTTTTCCGCGAATTTTTAAATTTTATACGGGATTTAAAAAAATTAGTTTTAATGCGTAAATAAACGAGTATAATATGATAGAGGTTATATAATAATATTATATATATATAATATAATAATAATAATAATAAAAATAATAATAAGATATATAATAATAAGATATATAATAGTAACAAATATTTAGATTGTAAAAAAAATGCTAAATAAGACGTCAAATATCAATAAGTTCATGGCTGTAGTTTGCGAAAAAGAACGTACAAAAGTACATTTCCTGCTAAAGTTTTGCTTCCGTGATTTATGCTTTCATAACGCTAAGAATAGGCGCTCAGATACTTCTTTCCCAACTTACGCAATAGTCGGTTTACTTTTTCAAAAAACTTATTATACACAAGCGATCCTGGGTGATCTTTGAACCCATTCGCAGTTTGTTAAGCGTATTATTGGGTTTCCAACAGCTCGTTGTTTAAAACAAACTTTTATTATTAGAAATTTCCCATTAATGGGGGATACCAATCCCTGTTCTGATGTGTAAATGTGTAATTATTGACGATCTTGCGTGGAATTACACACTTATCATTTTTCTTTTTATGACTCCAACACACCACTGTAACCATTACGGTGCGATTATTCAGGTCAATTAAAGTACGTGGTGTATCATTTGCATTAGTCTAGTATTTTCCGGGTTCGCAAGTACATCTTGTTTTTAGACGCAACGAACGAATTACAATTATTTGCGGTCGTGCAAAGCAGTACCAAACTTTTGATTATTTGTGCATTAAATTTGTATGCATGGACTGGATTTTACTAAAATGTGATCGGGAAATATTTAATGTATACCTGAATAGAATTAATTTGAAACTAGTTCTGGCAGACATTTATATTTTTCAAATAAATCGAATAAAAGTTGTCCTTTCGCAGGGACACATTTGGGCTCCATTATCATATCTTAAGTACACAGTAGAATTGAATTAACATCAGACAGATTCTTCAAACACTAAACGCATTAGAAAAGTAGATCATAGGAAGATTGATACATACCAAAAGGATAATCAAAACCAAGATGTCCTGCTACATTTCTCTTTACATCTGCCGGAACCAGTCGTGCACAAATGAAAAAGAATTTAACAAGACTTTTTGGTTTTACTTATCTTTTTTATTCATTCAGTGATCAACAATAAACTTGAAAAATTATTTTTTTACAATATTAATTTTTGAAATTCTTAGATAGTTTAGGTCTTAGGTGAAAAGAAATCCTCTTTATTTATATTTTACATTTCTCTACTTTTCCAACGTTTCGCAGAAATTTTACCTGTAGATTCATAATGAATAATAAATTTAAGATTGAGAATAAAATAATGATGATAATACTAACTTTGAGAAGCAGTGATAACGAGAAAATAATGATACTGATAAACTAATAATATAATAATAATAATGAAAAAATTATAATATTTGTTTTTAAGTTGTATTTTATTTTATTGTTGTTTAGCTTTCGGTCATGTTTACAAATATACAACTTTGTTTAATTACTGGACAATATACCCAAATATAATAATTAATTAATATAGAAGTTTTAATGTTCATTTGGTTTTATTTCAACTTTTACTACGCGTTTAGTTGCTCTTTCATGAGATTTCCTTTATGTTTTGTAGTTTAACATAGATTAAATATAAATCTATAAATATCTACAATTATCAGTAATTACTTATACTAAATATATTCGTATTTGACGTATGTTAAACTACGAACGACAAAAATGTTGAAACGTATAAAATGCAACTGGAAAATATTTAAATAAAAATGTGACCGTTACAAATAATGATTGTTATATATAACAAAAGGTATACCTTTTGTTTTTAAAATTATAATGACCTGAAACACAAGATCATAAAATTATTATTCTAGCTTTAATAACATACTTTAATATTTAATTCAAAATTTAGTTAGAAAATAATATAAAACTAAGGATAACAAATTAGTCAAAGAGAAAAAGTATAAATTGCCCCGGGCGAAGGCGATTTGGAATATATGCTTAGAAAATTAGTGGGCGAACGCAAGAGATCCGATTTAGAAATAAACTATAAAATTTTTTTAGCAACATTCGACGAATCCGGTCTCTAAAGTTTATAAATTAAAATGTCGCTATCTGGCTTTGAAAAATCTCAAAGCAATAATCTGCAAAATGACGATTTCGGCATGATCCACGATAAGTACCTACTTCTAACGGGATCAGCTTCCAACGAAATGAATTGGCAGCTTTGAAAAAATATAAAACGATACAAGATTGTACGTCAGAGAAAATCAATCACAGTAACCAAGTTCAGGTGACGTCATAAGTCCTACCTGAATAATTTATTTAACACTAGTTAATGCCCGTGATTTTTCATATATATTTATTACCATGTACACGTATAGTTATTGCCATGAGCACATATACATCTGACCATGTACACGTGTACATATTACCATGTACACATGTACATATTACCATGTACACATATACATTTTACGTTACATATATATTTAATCTTATGATTTCGACATATACATGTTAATATGTTCACTAAAAATGTATACAGTAGTAACTATATATAGTAGCGAACAGAAGAACATAATAGTAGTAGGGATATTTTCATAGTTTTTTAAATTTGAGATTAATTTAAATTGAAATGAATTTAATATTACTCACTCCTTATTTTTAATAATTATAAATTTTTAATTGTAAAAATCATTATAAAATTTTCATCTTGCAAAAACTTTTCGTAGATACGTACACCCTACGTTACTCTTAGATAGGTCGTTAGAGTAATCGCATTAAAAGAACTGTTATTTTGTCTGCAAATATCAATTTTTGGCATGACTTTCTAAAATACAAAAACATAAAAAGCAACATTGATTGTTCTCACAAATTAAAAAAAAATAATGACAAAGTTGAAAACATAAAAGTAAACGAAAAGGTTCACTACTCGGCACATGTGTAATTATATATCAATGTACTAACACTCAAGTAGACGTAACAGACTACCACATTTAAAAGATATTGGTGACAACGAACAAAACTTGGATAACTCTTTTGGTATCGTTTGTATGGTTTTCTTCTATTGTATAACATCTACTCTATCCGCCATCAACTGACTCAATCGTAATTGCTATCTCACCAATTATATGATTACATACACATAATTTAGGTCCCAATAGGGCTCTAAAACGTCTGACTCGTTTCTTCAAAAAATGACAGCGGTGTAGATGGTAAGCCGCCTGCGCTGGAGTTTAAAACGTCAAAATTCCGACTTTCAGCTTCAAGCTTGTCTATACGGGGGGTACCCGCGTCACTTTGGTACGAAACAAATTATTCGCTAAAATAAACGATTAGAGCAAACAATAATTTATTTCGTTGCTTTTTAATTTTTTGATGCTAGTAGTTAAATTCTCCCTTACAAAACCCATTGATGTTCTTTAAAATGCGATTTTTTCATAGTGGCGCAACCATGAACACACACTTACCATAGAAATCACACTCCTTAAAATAGGAAAATTACCGACGTACGTACGTACGTACGTTACGACGGTAATTATGTTTGTTGATGTCCATGCAATTCATTATTTGTCTTGTATATACGAATTGGAAACAAACTGATATTTGATAAATCGATTTATTCATTTTTATTAGTGTAGTTTTCGTTACGGACGGTCAGACAGATCCACAGACAGACAGACAGAATAGGGATTTTATATATTAGATAATTTACAAGTATCGAATACTTTTGTTTTATAGCATTTTAATTCTCTTAGTGTATTAAAAAGGAAAACAGTTTCGTTAGCCGATTAAAATCTAGGGTCTCCGGCTCAGCCCTCGCGCCAGAACCGCTCCTTCTAAACTCACGCCTAGATTTCTGAAATTTATACTAAATAGCCATGCGACAGTTTCATTAGAGCCGGGCGAACCTCGTTGCACGAGTTTAGTGAAATATGAAGTGCTTTCCGCCAGTGACCTCTTTCATCCCCAAATTTAATTAATATATACCGTTTCACAGTAGTTTGTATATATTAATATGCATTATCTCTAATTAAAGCGGTTTGTAGAGAGCTCTCAGAGCCCGCCGAATCATCGCATCACAAAAAATATTCCGTTAAAACACAATTTGCGAAGTGCCTACGCAGACAGGACGAGTGTATTGTATTGCGCCACAGGATAAACAGATGCGGCGGGTGTACAATGCAGGTAATTTAGCGATATTAACACACACGTCCTTATCTGTTTGTGTGTGTTCATGGCGCAAATTCCCTGGATATCTTACGCTTATTTTGATGTGCGAGCATTTTGATTGCACCGCACCAGACTGTTATTTTTGTGCCGTAAACAAATATACTAAACTTAATTGGCTCCAAATCGTGTGTACCTAAACTTAACATCGCCATTGGCAAGTAAAATGTTAAATCATTTGTATTTTCGATATTAGCTTGTTCGTTAAATAATTTCCACCGTTTGGTTTAAACTAAGTGTCTATCATTGGCAACTCTGTTAGTAGTGAAAATAAATAACTGATCAAATTAGTAAATTACTATATAGTAGTTTTTCAAAGTCTTCTTCTTCACATTGATTTAGAAATTAGAATTAATTTAATAAATAATAGAAGGAAGAAAAAAATAAGAAAATAATAAATGGATGTTACAAAAAAAAACATTCACTAGTGCGACTTTTTCACTTGTTGCAATAACAACAATAACATTGCATATTCTAAACACTAAAATATAAAAAAGGTCCAGGGCAAATCTATTAGATAAATAAATAAACAAATAAAATGAAAAATACACGACGTTCAAGAGTACAAAATCTTATTATTCTCGATTTACAGCTGATGTGAGCACTGAGAAATTGGAATTGAACTAAACTTTCAGAACTGAACTCGCAGAACAAGACTTTAACTTTTTTATTCTTGTTTCAACATTAGTTTAAACCCGAGAAGAAAAATCAATATAACCTTTATTGTTCTATATCTTAACAACAAATAGAATATATCACAATATATAGATGTTTACATTTAAGAAAATGTAGTTTTACTTCTTACAGCTGACAATTGTGGACACTTAATTTGGATCAACCTCTAGGCAATACACCTATATTAGATGTCTACCAAATATGACGCTGGTGCTTGTTATTTTTCATTAGTAATTATACCACGAGTGGAAGAGGAAAACAAAGTTGTTTTTCGTTTAAGTGAAAGCCGTACGAACTTTAAGTTGTTTGTTTATTCAGAAAATGCGGAAACGAGAAGTTGCATAACAATTTGCGGGCAATTACGCTCGCGGGGTTCATTAAAAGCTCAGAATGCGTTCAGAAGTAACAATTCCTTCGAACTATCGGCATTCAGCATAGTTTAACGAACTTAAGCTTGATCGATTCGCTCCGTACACAATTCCATACAAAGTTGCAATAAGGGATTAAACAATAACGTTTTCTGGCCGTTTGTTTAACGCGATAGTGCACCACCATTTCACGCTTAATTAAGGATTTTCTAACGCTCGTTAGTTTTGATTAACCCACTTTCTTCTGAGCGAGGTTTCGGTTTACGAACTTTACGACTGGCGCTCGTCTCGAAAAAATAATAACGCCGCGCTTAATTGCTAGGTTTTTGCAAACAGGAGAACTTTCCGAGGCGCACGGGATTTTCTCCGCAATTAATAAGGCTGTGTCGAACAATGGCAGTAAAAGTTTGCGAAGAAACTCCACAAAAATCCGCTAATAATCGCTCTGGCGTGTTCATGATAGCGATCTTGAGTAGGAAAGCATAGGTGCACCATTTATCTTAATTAACCTCTGGGTTATTTATTTAAATCGGTAGGAGGTTTCACATACAAAAGTTTGTTATTACAATTACAATAATTTATTGTTGTAATAATTTGATTGTAATAATTTATAATTGTAATAGTTTACAAATGTAATAGTTTACAAATGTAGGTACTAATTTACAAATGTAATAATTTACAAATGTACTAATTTCAAATGTAATAATTTACAATGGACATGGTTTATAATATGGAGTTGAATAATTCAGTAAAACGGATGCGGATTTGGCCCCCTCGAGTGCAATGTGGCTCTAACAACGAATGTCAGAAAAATTAACGCGAACAGATAACCTGACAGCAAGCGCAACCAACCAGTGATTTGTGTATTTAGGCGGTAAATTTTCGGGCAAGAGCGTTTTGGGGCGCCCGTTGTTTTGTTTAAACAAACTAATAATTTAATGCCCACACTAATTCGAACTTGGATTTTGCTTTATTCCGAAGCGATATTGGAACCAGATCTATTTTCGCATCTTTATATAAACAAATATCGCAGATTATCTGTTACACTTCTCCCATAGATTACTATCAATAAAGATAGAATAATTGCGTTTTAGGTATATTAGAACAATGTTGTCGCGGTTTATGATGTAATTGCATGTTTAAGCAATCATTATTTTATTTTTCTCAAGTGCTGTTCAGGGACTTTCGGGGCAAAGTTTTGCGCAAAGTTAAATATAGCCCGAGTGAGCTAAATTTAATTTGAATTTCTTTGAGATTAAGAAGTCGCTTTACGAATTTATTTCGGAGGCGCCTGAAAAAATATGAGTTGCAGGATCTAAAGGAACGGGCGTTAATTAAGAGGGACATAAAATAAAAATAAAACGAAATAAAATAAGAAATGGAAAGCAAAATTTGGGCGAACATAAAACGGTAAACGATAATAAAGAAAGCAAGGTTGGTCTAAGGTGCGCACAAGTCCCACGCGATAAATTGCAATAATAAATTAATTTACTTGCAAATTTCGAGTGGTGCCTTAAGCGTGATGATGTCTTTGTCCCTATAATTTTGCGAAGTGAAAGCGTACGAGTCATTTAGATTTATTATTGCCGAGTGGGACAACAGAAAAGCATCATTTACGGAAGATCGCCCAGACGGACTAGACTGCACTAACAATAACTTCTTGAGCGTCCAATCAATGGAATTGCTACACAACAACGCGTACAGTCGTGGTGGAAGGCAGCACAATAGTTAAGAGCATTTTGGAGTTCTGAGAGCTTTCAGCAATTAAATCTTTGACGACCAGGACTGTTGGGAGTTTGCTGTGGTCAGAAAGCCCATCGCAGGATAATACTCCAGCAATCACTAAATTACTCAAAATAGGATTGTAAATGGAAATGTGGAAATATGAAGGACAACATTAATTTAATTTACAAGAACAGTAATAAATTCACAGATGAAACCTTAGAAATTAAAAATTAAAAAAAAATTATTTTGTTAATACGTATTCAGTCTGTTACTAAATAACTTGTGAAATTGTAATCCTTGAGAAAGGCTGTATTTTAGCCGAAATATACGATAATGTACTGTGACAGTACCGAAAACCGACAAAATTGAGAATTAAATAAAGAAGAATATTATGTGGCTCGTAATGTTTTGGCTTGTGATCCTCTGTGGTTAGGACACCTGCTTGTTGTGTTTGTATATCGTAGTTGCCCAGATAAGGCACGAAAGGAGCATATTTTCATAAATTGAAGGTAACAAAGTTTCTTGAATCTGAAGGACAAAAGAGTTGTTTGACGTGTAAACCTTGGATATAGACAAAAATGCAAATTGTATAATTGTTAGTGTTGGGTGTAGTGCCTGAGTTGAAGTTAAAATTGCACTTACCGTGGACTGACAACATTCTGCGGTGACCTCATAGTCTCTTTTCATTTCATTATCTTAACTTAACTTAAAATTAAATAAATAACACACAGGATTTTGTGCCCCATCTTACCGGCACAGCCCCAAGGAGTTTAACAAACAAACAACGCGCGACAAGGAAAATTTAAGCCTCTGATTTACGTATCACACAGGGGAAGTCAAAACCATGCAAAAATAACTTCCCGAGGCCTATTCTAACATCCCTAATTTATACGAAAGCCATCGACCAAGAGACTCAGGCAAAACAACGATTCAACACCTTTACGAATCAACAATGACAATTACAACAACGAGAAGAACGACCAGTATAAATTCCTTCAACAACATCAGACCAGACCCAACTACAATAATAATGGTTTCGACAGGC
>JAWQRP010001549.1:0-18641 GCA_033557875.1 Quadriops clusia | reverse complement strand
ATATAGAAAATATAGTCGTGTTGAGCAGGAAACTATTTTAAAACAAGATGCGAAAATACTCGCTCGGAGCGTATGAGGCACATATTTTTTTTACGAATATATACGTGTAGAGAAGCGAAAGGGTTAAGATTATAAATGTAGATAAATTGTTTAGTGTTGATGGAATATATGCTATTTTTAGTTTGGAAAAAAATCATGTTTCAAATGCAGCAATACTCTTCATACATGATAATATTTTAATAACGTATTCCTAAAGTAATATTTCATTTGTAGTATATTACACTAAATAGCGGGGATGAGCGATCCCGATTGGTGCCAGTGTTAACAACGATCCTGAAGTTAAGCCCGGAAGAGACGCAAAAACTCAACTTTGTTGCCAAAGCGGATAAAGGCTGGAGCAATTATTTGCCGCTGTGGTCCTCGCCCAAGCCGCAGTAGTTGCGTCTGATCGATATGTACTATATCTTAGCTATTAAGTTTGTAAATATTTATACATAAAGTGTTGCAAATAAAGCATCTATTTAAACCATATTTATTTGAAAATGACATTAACAAATAACAAGTAACAAGTAGTATTATTTGTGTTGCTTTTATTTAAACAATATTTATGTAAACAATATTTATTTAAACAACATTTATGTAAAAGTTCATTTAACAAATATTTATTTACTTGTCAGTTATTTAAATAATTTTGATTTAGACGTCATTTATTTAAATTAGTATTGATTTAGACGCTATTTATTTAAATAATATTTTTTTACATATCATTTATTTAAAGAATATTGTGATTGAGTGCCGGGGGCGATTTGAATTTGCCGCTTTGTTTTCCAATTTGGTCCATATGACATCACATCCCCATATTAATTTACGGCGGGCGTTGATTGGCGGATATTTTTTAAATCCCTCCCCTTTTAAGATTTCAAATCGAGGTTTTAGCATGTGTGCTCCTTAATTTTGGGGCAAGGGGGGCCGAGTGGGCTCTTAGGACGTTTTTACAGGTGTTGAGACACTCATTTTGGGGCAAGAATGGGGCATTGAGCGAAATAAATCGAATCAATACTTATCCCCTCCTACAAACATTTCCCCTGTTACATCCGACTCTTTGCGCATTGAAGACCACACCGAATATTCTCGCCCTCTTGCAGTGCTTCTCAAGGTGAGTGGAGGATTTTATCTGGATTTCTGCGTTCATCTCGTTGTTTCTCTTTCAATTGTAAGTTTACAGGCTCATTCCAACATTATTACTTATTACCGCGTACGCGATGACATTTATTTTTTGTTCGTTTCGTCACATTAAGCTATACCGGCGTTTCTCCTACAACATGGTCTAAAGGTGATCTTAATAAGCGCAGTTTTAAGGCGGATTATTAAATAAGGTGCCCTTTCGCAGGTAATCAATGCGTTTTAATAATAATTTGTTTTATTCGACCTTTTTACGGTAAAATATTAAACGTTCAAAATTAGCGGCAAACTGTCAGAATATTATTTCCTGTTTGTACTTATAAGCGCATTATAAATTGTGCGGCGTCTGCTGAAATTATAAACCGTGTCCCTTCGCTGAGACGCCTTTATTGAGGCCGGCTTCCTTATTTGGGGGTTAACCTCATTTAAGGTTTGGCCTCAGGATGAATCAATAAAGGTGTACAGACAGAGTATTTGAAATATTGATTAACACGTTTTTATTGACCGGCATAAATTACGCCACAAAATGGCGACATCGCATTATTGCATCTTGATTCCGGCTTCTTCGAATATACCGTCTTTTGTTCTTAGCCCCTAATGTATTAACATAAATAATATAACAGATACTCATTACCTTTGATATATTAGCCATCCTGCTTAATACGGTAATACCGAACTAATAGAACAGAGCGCTAATTCATTATGGCGTAAATTTGCAGAACCATTTATTTTGAATTCGTCCTCATCATCATAATACTTACATGATTTATTAATTCGTATTACGTAAAATATTGATTTATGTTGTATAAAAGATCAATATTCAGTATATAAAATTATATAAGTATTTACATAATACATACAAATGTATTGCACATTCGTTTTGCTTAATTTTCTGTTTTTTGCTTGTGCACCTTCCCTTAGGAGAATTTTTTTTATTTTTCCCCTAAGATGCTAATCCCTACTGCTTTGAATATGTTTTGTTTTTTGTATTAATAAATGTTACTAGTGGAGCATTTAATGCAAGTGTTTTTTTTTTTTAAATAAAAGGTTTGATAAATTGTGTTAAATAAAAAATAACCCCTAATGTTTTAAATAAAAACGATACCTTTCTCATTAAATCCTACTGAACATTAATATAATAATATTAATCACCCAAATGTGTTTTATTTAAAACTAACTTTGCTAGAGATTCTTTAACAAAAGCCTAGTTTTCCTCTGTATGCAATTTTGCACGATATATATTTACGTAGCATTTACATAAAATTGCTTTTAGTATAATGAGATTTCTAATTGAGTGATTCAGAGTTATAGTGGACAAGACCATTGTTTCTGAAACTGAGTTAAGAGCGTAGTTAGTCACTCTAAAGTGTTCTTTAATGAGTGAGCTAACGGACAGAGTCCTAAGTTCATCAGGCTGTTTATCAGTTTTAAAATTTCAATACCTATGACAATTTGGTTATAATGAATTCAAACAAAAAATTTTTGTTTTCTCGAAACGAACAAAAGTGGACTTCATCCACTATAATTCAGAGCAACTCAAATATTAGGCAACCGTTTAATTTCTTCTTTCGTAATAAATATCAGTCTGAACATTTTTACAAAACACTGTTTAATTACGAAAGCAATATTCATTTTGTTAATGTTTTCAAAATACAGAAACGTCCGAAATTAATCTAAATCGTGAAACTACTAAAACTGCAACTACAGTTTAAGTACTTAAATAAATAAAATAAAAAAAAATTTAAACCTATAAAAGGAATAAAAATTAAAAAAAAAACAAGATAATGTTTTAAAATAAATATACTTATATGTAATCTAGTGTGTACATATTTATATAAAGTAATACCACAGACAGATCTGTGATAATACGTACTCAAACGCACTTACTTAATAAAAACAACAGTAATCCGAATAAATAGATATAAAAAAAAACAGAAATAATCGCTAAAATTGTAACATTGTAGGTACAATCAAACTTAGAAAATGGGCAAAGAAAAGACCCACATTAACATCGTGGTCATCGGCCACGTCGACTCGGGTAAGTCGACGTCCACCGGCCACTTGATCTACAAGTGCGGCGGCATCGACAAGCGGACCATCGAAAAATTCGAGAAGGAAGCCCAGGAGATGGGCAAAGGCTCTTTCAAATACGCTTGGGTCTTAGACAAGCTCAAGGCGGAGCGTGAACGTGGTATCACTATTGACATCGCCCTCTGGAAGTTCGAAACTGCCAAATATTACGTCACCATCATTGACGCTCCCGGCCACAGAGACTTCATCAAGAACATGATTACCGGAACTTCGCAGGCTGATTGTGCCGTGCTCATTGTCGCAGCTGGGACGGGCGAGTTCGAGGCGGGGATTTCAAAGAACGGGCAAACCCGCGAACACGCTCTTCTCGCTTTTACGTTGGGCGTGAAGCAGCTCATCGTTGGTGTTAATAAAATGGACTCTACAGAGCCGCCGTATTCTGAAACTAGATTCGAGGAAATTAAAAAGGAAGTATCGTCTTACATCAAGAAGATTGGTTATAACCCGGCTGCTGTTGCTTTCGTTCCTATTTCTGGATGGCATGGTGATAACATGTTGGAGTCTTCCGATAAAATGCCTTGGTTCAAGGGGTGGTCTGTGGAACGTAAGGAAGGAAAGGGTGAAGGGAAAACTCTTATTGAAGCTTTGGATGCAATTCTGCCACCTTCTCGCCCTACTGAAAAACCTCTTCGTTTACCTTTGCAGGTATGTAATATAGATAGATTTGTTTGCAGGGAGAAATTACACAATCTTCCACCTTAAAACATATAACTTCAAACAGATTACATTTTTGTAGTTTTTTTTAATAAAAACACTTCTAAATACATTTCAAATTATTTTTAAAAAATTAAAACTATTTGAAAAAAATTAAAACTATTTGAAAAAAATTAAAACTATTTAAAAAAAATTAAAACTATTTGAAAAAAATTAAAACTATTTGAAAAAAATTAAAACTATTTTAATTAAAATAATTTTACAATAGATAACATTAATTGGCCTATGATGTGAAAACAGGCAGATGTTAAATAAAGCAGTAAAAAAAATCCATAATTGTCTTTCTAGACAAGACTGTAAGTATTAGGACATGTGGATATTTGAGATAAAATTAATTTTCTTGATGATATATTTCAAAAATATATATTTCAATCTCTTAAAACATATTTTATAACTCCAAAACAATAATGAATCAATAATGCATAACTTTGTAGTCAAACATCTTACAAATTAAAAACATAAAGTAATACAGTGTAATCTTGGTAGTCCGAACTAATAGCTGCAAGGGGGTGTTCGGATTACTGAAAAGTTCGGTTTACAGAAAGTATTAAGAAAAAGGCTGTAAAAACGATTAAACAGTATGTATTATTGCACATAACCATGTTTGTATGTACCTACATATTTTTGCTATTTTTACTTATATAAAAAGTAGGTATGTATGTACATGTTTTATTTAAAATTCTTGTTACATTAAAAATCAAAAATCACTCTTTTCTTAAGAAGTCAGTAATTTTTCTTTGTTTTGCCAGTTCGGATTACTGGAATGTTCGGAGTACCGAAGTTCGAACTACCGAGATTACACTGTAATAACTATGAATTCATTTTCTATTTAGGATGTCTACAAAATTGGTGGGATTGGTACAGTACCAGTAGGTCGAGTGGAAACAGGAATCCTGAAACCGGGCATGGTTGTGGTTTTCGCCCCCGTCGGCCTGACCACTGAAGTAAAGTCTGTGGAAATGCACCACGAAGCACTGCAAGAAGCTGTTCCTGGAGACAACGTCGGCTTCAACGTCAAGAACGTTTCCGTAAAGGAGCTGCGCAGAGGTTACGTGGCTGGTGATTCTAAGGCTAGCCCCCCAAGAGGGGCGGCTGACTTCATAGCCCAAGTCATTGTCCTGAACCATCCCGGACAAATCGCCAATGGCTACACCCCCGTTCTTGATTGCCACACGGCTCATATCGCTTGCAAATTTGCGGAAATCAAGGAAAAGTGCGATCGCCGTACGGGAAAAACGACAGAGGAGAATCCCAAGTCGATCAAATCTGGCGATGCGGCTATTGTCAACTTGGTGCCGTCTAAACCGATGTGCGTGGAGTCCTTCCAGGAGTTCCCGCCGCTTGGGCGGTTCGCTGTCCGTGACATGCGTCAAACAGTTGCAGTGGGTGTCATCAAGTCCGTCAACTTCAAGGACACTGCTGGTAAAGTCACGAAGGCTGCCGAGAAAGCTCAGAAGAAGAAATAACTAGACTTAGATAATTCTGCAGTTACCTACGTGACAGACGTCTTCATCAACAACCATCAACTGTTGTTTTCTAGATGGCTTCAGCAGAATTATTTTCATCGAAAAGAGTTCCGGAGGAAAGCGCCCCTCGACGCCTTCATTTTAGACTTATTTAATTTATATTTTGTTCAACTCTCTTATTCTAACTTGTTAAGTTTCTGTGGCATGTATTTTCGTTCACTTGAAAGGAGCATTTCTGATAGGTTTAAGTTTTTTTATTTGTTAACCAAAGAAATTGATGATAGACTTGGAGGTAAATGTCAACATGTAACAGCTTCTGTAAATACTCAATAAAAGAAGCTTTAACCCAAAGGTGGGGATAGTTTACCTGATGCACCTTTCCAACTTAATACGATTACATCATTTTGTTTTTGTTAAGTTTTTGTTATTATACCGTGTATCATGAATGCATCAGTTTTAATATTTCGTTGCAGATTAACGGTTTCAAAAAATAAGAAGTTATTAAGCCGTTTAATTTCATTAAAAATAAAAATTTAATAGCTAAATTACTCTATCTATTAGAATATGTAAAACTGTAATGAAATATTAAAATTACAAAGACTTTTGGTACATAAAATATGTGGACATACCGGTATTTATGTTATTTGTTGATTGTTATTATTAAATTTGTTTTTATTATTTAAACATTATTTAGGAAACAGGATTCATAAAGAGAAGGATATTACGCCAACATTAATTTTAAATGCAAACAATGGCAGTATTCCATGGATTAAAACAACACATATTGGCAGTATGTACTTACAACGATTTTTTTTCAATTTGTTTATCAAAGCAACAATTGGAAATTTACTTACAATCTATAGACTGATATTAAAAAAATTTAACCATTGATAAATCTAGTCGCCATCCTCTTTTCAGTCTTCTATTGTTTTCTGCAGCCATGTTCGTTCTTAAGAAGCTTTCTAGAATTTTTGAGAAAATCTGGGGGGAAACTGAAGATGGAGGTAAATCTGAAGGTAAGGGCAAAAGCTTTGGAGATATACTCCAAATTAAGGCATAGATTGGTAAGTTCTAAGAAAGTTTTTTACCCAAATTTTACTTCTAAAGATCCGGCCATAAGACTCATTGAATATGTAAATAGACATACTCAAAACACTTAAATTCTTTTGCTTTAGTGAATTTATCTTAGTATAGAAAGTAAATAGTAGCGTTAAAGGTCTTACAATTCTGCGCAAAATGAAGGTAAACATACAATTAGTACCTATGTAGTTCCAGAATTCATTAAGCTGTGGTTTGAAAATTTGATGCCGATAGATGGCAGTTAAGTATGCAAATGGCCATTAAAGTAGGCACCTGCAACTAGCGTAGACATTTAATTTTCTCTTGTTATAATGTTCCCGAATCCTTACACATTTTAAAAATGATTTATTTTAAACTCCTCGATATTTTAATTAAGAAAAACCTCATTGCTTTAAAGTCAACGCCTACATTACGCTTATTGACCCAATTTATAATCAAAAATAATTTATACCTAACTTAATGCCACAGATTTGCACCTGACTTCATACTGGTCCCTCCCGTCAATTTTGACTTTCATTCGACATGTTGAATGTTGACACTGAAGTGACAAGTTGTTAGGTGTAACGTTCTTTCAATGTAAAGTGTTTTCATTTCAAATCCCACTCGAGAATCGATTCGATCGCTGATAAGTATAATCAATGCCCTATATATTAGTCAGAGGTAATTTGGCAGCATACGGCCAACGGTACCCTTGGAGAGTTTTAGTTTCTGGATTGAAACCTGCTGACATTGAACAATTAAAAAGGTTTGCCTCAGGAGGCTATTGTGATGACTCTACCATAGTCTACATGCAACACCCCTGCGTCATCCTCACGGCTTTAGAAGTGTTGGGCTACAAAGTGGTGGCTTCCTCTTCGACCAGCGTCAAGCAGGACTACAACGAGTACATGTGGACTATGAGAAAAGAGTTCTCCGAACCCGAACCAGAAACTGTTGTCACCAAGGTCAACGTGGTCGATTGAAGTCCGCAAACCCTTCGTCTAGAGAATGGAAATACCCGCAAGCTTACTAATGTCTTCAGGTATGCACGCATACGTTTGTGTGAAAGCATCTTTGCATGCTGCCGACAGCGCCGTGTTCGGACTGAACGAGACTGAGGTGAACGCATTTACGAAGCGCTTTCAAGCCCAGGAAAAGGGCGTCATTAATGGAACGCTTCTAAAAGCGTCTCCCATTGAAATAATCAATGCCCTAGGGGAATTGGGCTACAAGGTTGTGGCCACCACAGGCGAGGCTGAAGTTGTGTGGACGATGCAACGCGACTTATAAACATTTTATTGTTGCTTATGATATATAAATGTTTCTCAATTTTAGGTAAGGAAGTCACTTTTAAATTTAATGGGGTGATTCCATAAAATATTGTACATTATTGGTACTCCTAACTTATTTTTGTGGAATGTCTGATATGTATATAATAAGTTATTAATTGAAATTTGGAGCTTCATAACTTTTTTAAATTTAACTTTCTTTAGGAAATAATATCTAACAACAAGTTAATTACATAATATTTTCAAATATTTTGAAATGTTGAAAGTCAGACACTGGTTCCCAACTAATACTTTTATATTTGTACATCTGTTAAGTATAAATAGAATAAAATTTCTTAGTAAGAAATTAAATTGAGAAAACTCCACGAAAATAAATATGGTATTTATGCCACTGCTTTACAACAACTAGTTGAATCACCCAAGAATAATTTTCACAGTAGGCAATCAACAATAAATGACATTTTTTTTCAGATGTACATTATACCCTACTATAATTAGGATGATGATGATTTAATTACCATGTATCAGTGTTCAAAAATAGCAAAATGTAATAATTTAAATTGCAACACGATCACTGTTTCGTCCCAAACTGAATATTTAGGAAGAGTCAAGCCGCTCTTACATTTTAACTACTTTAGGAAATAAGGCTGGATACACTGCTTTGCGTCACGCTACTAGAATCGCCCACATTGCAATGTGTAAATCAATTATTGTAATTAAGAATGTAAACACAATTGTTAAATCAGGTCACATGGTGCCACAGCTTTACATAGAACCTACCCATCTGGTAAGCAATGAGAAAATGTAAATGATGTATGATTTATTTATTTATTTAATTTTATACATATATAATTTTAGTGCAATGTATGTAATGTGATAATTAAGTAGACCTGACGTCCAGAACTGATCAATGAAATAGATTTTTTCGCAAATTTAAGTTCATATGCATTGGGCTAAAGTAGAGCTTTTGCTAACGAAACATGTATAAAATTAATTCACTCCTACAACTTGCAAATATATATGAACAAGACCTCATACCTTATATTAACTTTTTAATCCTACGAACTTACGTGTACCTATTTTTATATTACTGTTTAACTAACTTTTTGAAGTTTATTGCGAGTGTGTTAATTTAAATCTATTTTAATATACAATATACTCAGGATAAAACAGCTTGTTTTATTTCCACAAGAATAAAATTTCCTTTTAAAGTTCCTTTCACCAACATTCAGACAATTAATTGTTGAAGAAAGTTAGAACTTTAACGAAATCATTTTACTTTCACAGATGAGAAATGCACTGAACTGCGAAATTAGTTTAGGATTGACACAATGGATTGGATCGCACCACGAACACATTTTTTTGTTGGTGAATGTTTAAGTAAAGACTGTAAGCTGTGCTTACCACAATAAAATTTGACACAATTAATACTTACGATATAAATATTGATATTAAAATATGGGATATTTAAATATGTGATAATTGAATAAAAGATACGTAGCAATGAAATCAGCTAGTCATCGTAAAGTCGATGTTCTTTGTAGTACTCATCCTTCTGGAACTTATTATTGTAACCTTTTGTCTTTCGGCCCTTTTTGTGACCCTTCTTTTCCCCTAATTTCACGGCATTGTGGCTTTTGCCTCCTTGTTGGAATAATTTATGTGGTGCAGGATTACCATTATAACCAGTTTCTTGAGAATCTAAAAGCAACATGGTATGTGTTTTATGTTTCAAGCATAGTTGATTATTTTTTGATTAATTTGTTTGATTATTTTTATTTTTTGTTATACCTCTCCTATTGTATTTTCCCGTATTCTGGCCACTCCTAACACGTTCATTTAATTGTACAGGGTGTTTATATTTATTTAATGCACCGTTTCTGTTGTACTTGGTTTTGCAATCCGTGACACTAAAGTTGAGTATTATTAGAACTATTACAAACATCTGTACGAACAACATTATTAAGTTTGTATGTCAAATTGAAGAAAAGTTTGCAATTAGAGAACTTTTAATTGTGTTGCCTCAAGACTACTGTAACAACTTGTGGCACGATACTTTGTGTTCGCTGTGGAAAGTAGAGAGGTGAGAAAAAGGTTACTTTCTAATAGAAATGCAGGCAAATATTAATTTTTATTTCGGAGAAGTTTATGCAACTTTCGTAGCAATAATCTTTATTTTGTCTTTATCATTTGTTTATAGCTTTTTAAATTATTTATTTTAATTAATTAATTTGTTTGTTTTTAATCAATTAGTCTAATTTCGACCAGTTCCTTTACTAGCAAATTGAACAAACATTATTTATGCTTATGGATCTGTATCCGTCTGTGATACATATTCCTTTTTTTATCACTCATGGTACCAATGCAAATATTGGTTGTTTATTAGCTACATTACACATAACTGATGATAGTAATTTTTCGCATCTTTAAATGGTAAGTCATGCCGTATTGCATAACAGCGCAATCAAATAGTTTGATGATTCTTGTATTATAACATTCGCGTTGTGCGCAAGTTCGGCTAAATGAAAATAAGCATTCCCACAAGGAGAACTGCTAACCGGCAATTTGTTCAGCGTTTGGCCTCACAACATTGTTTACTAAATCACCTAATATTGTCGTATTACATTAAAATCGCTACCATTGAGTGACATTATCAAGAACAAAGAATATTGATCCGAAAATGGGAAAAATTGTGATTATTGGAGTAACACTTCTAGCTGCATTCCTGGGCATTAAGATACATTCGTTATTATTTACTACTTATCCAGTTCCCAGTTTAGACCAAAACGCATGGTGGGGAATTGGAAAACCAAAAATAGAGGACAAGGCTATTCATAGTTTCAAGATCAACGTAAATGAGGAGGTATGTTTTAGTAATGTTATTTGCTGTATAATGTTATTTAATGACTTATTTGAAATTACTGCGCTATAGAAATCGATAAGTTTAACTCCAACGTTATTTTTTTTCTATTATTTGCGAAGTCAGTAACGCGAAATATTTAGACCAATATTCTAGGTTGAGATTAGACTAGATTATCGTCGCTAGCTGGTAGCTATCTTTATTATATAATATAATGTTATTGAGTAACAAATATACTGAGACGGATTAAAATATTTTGCTCGCATCGACGAGTAAATATGAACCTTGAACCAAGGACTAATAAGTCTCTTATCGGCGCAATTCGTTGCATGTACTCGATTTATTGAAAATTATAGCTATAAATTAATAAACTAAAATTAATAACAATATGCGGTTTCTAAAAATTACACAGTTAAATAAATAGAAAATTTGTCCTATTTTTGGAACTTGATTTTTGTAAAATAGTCAGCTATATAAACCTTACTAAAGAAATAAATTTATGAAACATATTTTAAATAGGATTATATTCTTATAGTTTTTATGGAGGGCCAATGTTAAATGTTTCAATTTTAGGTATTACAAGACTTGAAAACCCGACTTAAGAACCATAGAAAACTAACACCTCCCCTAGAAAATGTTCAACAAAACTACGGAATCAACACGAACTTGCTCAATCTGGTGGTGGACTTCTGGACCACCAAATACAACTGGAGAGAGCGAGAAGTGTTCCTTAACAAATTCCCTCAATTTACGACCAAAATTCAGGGTCTTAATGTACATTTTATACACGTAAAACCATCTATAGGAAAAAAAGTCAAGTCAGTTCCGTTATTACTATTGCATGGTTGGCCAGGCTCTGTGAGGGAATTTTACGAAATAATTCCCATGTTAACAACGCCAAAGGAAGGAACGGATTTCGTTTTCGAAGTTATCGTACCATCTCTTCCTGGATACGGATTTTCCGAAGCTGCTGCGAAACCTGGATTAGGAGCTGCCCAAATGGCCGTTATATTTAACAATTTAATGAAACGATTAGGATACGAGAAGTATTATGTTCAGGGGGGAGATTGGGGGGCCCTAATTACATCAAATATGGCCATTCTCTACCCCGATAACGTCCTAGGCTTGCATTCGAACATATGCTTCGTGAATACCTTCTTATCAAATTTAAAAGTGTTCCTCGGCAGCTATTATCCATCTCTCATCGTCGAAAAAGAATATGAGAGCAAAATGTATCCGTTAAGCAAAATTTACCAATATATGCTACTAGAAAGTGGATACATGCATTTGCAGTCTACTAAACCAGATACTGTTGGTGTGTCTTTGAACGACTCACCCATTGGATTAGCTGCATACATTTTGGAAAAGTTTTCCACTTGGACTGAGCCAGCTTTTAAAAACCGAACGGATGCAGGACTTTCGTTGAAATATAATTATGCAGATCTACTCGATAATGTTATGATATATTGGGTTACTGGATCGATAACAACATCCATGAGGCTGTATTCGGAAACCTTTAACAAAAATCAAATGTCTTTACATATGGACAGGTATTATTTAAATTAAGTAAACAGAATAATAACTAAATTAATATTATAATAATTAAGTTCATATTATAATAATTAAATTAATATTATAATAATTAAATTCATATTATAATAATTAAATTAATACCCATAATGAACTAAACATGAATGTCTATGTTCTGTTTTAGAATTCCTATAACGGTACCAAGTGCCTGTGCAAGATTTTCAAATGAATTGATTTATCAACCAGACTGCGTTTTAAAGGAGCGTTTCGTAAATATGATACGTTCATCAGATAATCCAGGAGGACATTTTGCAGCATTTGAAATGCCGAAAATATTAGCTCAAGATATTTGGGTCTCCATTGATGCGATGGAGAAGCAATATAAAAAACCGAAGTAAATTTATTTTGTAATTATTATAATCTTTCTTTTTAATATTACACTATTTTTCATAAAAGTATGCATTTACTTTTATTTATTGAATATTCGTTATATCCCTCATTATATGTTCCTCTCTTCTGGTGCCTTTGTGCTTAAATAAAATATAGAGATAACTTTGAGTAAGAAGTAAGAGAAGATATCGGCCAAAAGGCGCTATATTTTCGAAAATTATAAAAGTAAAATGCTGTACCAACAAATCTACTTGTAAATAAGAACAAAAGTCGTGATACAGCAAAACAACTGGCAACATGACAATTCGCTCGCAGGTGTGTAAAGAATTATTCACATTTACATATGTTATAAATAACACGAAGATCCGTTATCGGAATACTGCAATTTAAAGTAAATTATTTCAAATATTTTTTTAAATATCAATTCGTGGCATTGGCAAAATTTCATGGAGTTGTGGTCGCAATCTTCGGCGTTGGTAATTTGGCTATGATGCGGAAACAGACCGATGTTAAAGAAATTATTTAAAAAAAAATTAGTTCCTTTATGAAACTTTTGTTATTATAAATCCCTTGTAATTGACGTTTATTATAGTAGGTATGACATAAAAATTAATTATAATTACATTTTCTAATAATGCGAATTAATTTGTTGTAAAGTGAACACCAATTAGTCAGACAATTGAAAGTAATGAGTGTGGAGTTGAAAATAAAATTTCTTGTACTTTCTTGACTGATTTAATAATTCGTAAGGCTACCGGTTTCGCCGCAGTATTGCGGCTTCTTCAGGCCTACAAAGGCTTCCACATTCATTATATATCATCTTGACCTGGAGAATTACACATTTCAATTGAAAGTAAATTCCATATTTTAAAAATCTTTCATAATTTGATTCAAAGCAAGACATTTATTGTTTTCGAGTTGTTCTCAATAATTATATTCATCAAACTTATTTAACTTTTTGTTGTAAAAAGTATTAATTTAAACATATTTTAATTAAAAAAACTTACCTCATTAATTCAATATAACACTAATGTGCGTAGATGGGATAATTTGTTTATTTACAAACATGTTAATCAGAATAATTTTACCGTCATTTATATTCACATTTCACGCCGAATTTGACGATTTCTTTTATTGGCGAAGTGTTTTCTATTTCGCCAAGACGAATTATTTCGAACAAACAAAATTTATATTCATTAAAATCTAATAGCGATGTGTATTCGTAAATAAAAATTAATCGGACTAATTTCCAAAATATTGCTGTGAATATAGGATATTTAAAAATAATGAAGTACTTTCATTGTTATCTAGGCTGTAAATTTTTAATTTTGAAATCATTAAGAACGATCAACTCTTCATTGAGCGCTATTATTGAACTCTAGCATGTCCAGATATACACATTACTTTTTTGCCAATCATCCTGTTAATCGGGTATTTATTAGCTACATACATAGGTACATATATTTATATGTATAAGGAAAATTATTTTCCGAATCTCTGAATTACAAGTCATGTTGTATTATATGACGGCGCGATGTTATCAAATAATTCGATAATTTTTGTATTACCTTCGCCTTAGTGCGCAAGTCCGGCTAAGTGTAAATATGCATTTACACAAGGAGAACTACACTGCTAACCGGCAATTTGTTGAGCGTTCGGACTCACAACGTTTGTTTCAACGTTGGTTTGTTTCATAATATCCTTGATAATATCACATAATACATATTGTGATATATACCACATTTTAACTACAACCATTCAGTAATATCAAGAGTAGAAACTATTAATCCGAAGATGGGAAAAATTGTGTATATTGGAGTAACACTACTAGCTGCATTCCTGGGCATTAAAATACATTCTTCACTATTTACTATCCCCCCAGTTCCCAGTTTAGACCAAAATGAATGGTGGGGAATTGGAGAACCGAAAATAGAGGACAAGACTATTAATAGTTTCAAGATCAGCGTAAATGAGGAGGTATGTATTGTAGTATGTATTATAGTATGTATTGTAGGTATGTATTGTAGTAATGCTATTTACTTTATAATGTTACTTTACTGATGTTTAATGTTATTTTACTGTATAATGTTACTGTATTACATAACTTAAAATAACAACACTATAATAGTAATGCATATGATAATATGGGAGCCATAATATGTTTAATTTCAACAATATTTTTTGCAATTATTTTTAAAAAGTTATTTGCTCAACCAGAAATGCAATTGATTGATCAATCTTTTACGCCAAGATTAGATTAGATAACCATCGCCGGCCGGTAGGTGCTTTTATTATTATTGAATAACAAATCTATTTAGACGAATTAAAATATTATCAAACGGTGAAATTTTATAAACAGTATAGAGAACATATGAACCACGGAAGTATAAAGTGTTTTATACTTACATGATATGAACTCTGAACCAAGGATTGAGTCTAAAGTCATGTATCAATATAATACGTTAGTTTAAAAATTCAAGTCAATTTTCATCTCAAAATTGCTAAGTTGTGAGAAAATTAATAAAAGTTAGTACTGTTTTTTCTTTAATAAGCTCACAAATAATTATTTTAAGTAAGGATTGTATACTTAGAACCCTGTGTAATTTTAGTGGACCCAATGATAAATGCTTTCATTTTAGGTTCTACAAGACTTGAAAACCCGGCTCAAGAACCACAGAACACTAACATCTCCCCTAGAAAATGTCAAACAAAGCTACGGCCTCAACACGAACTTCCTCAAGTTGGTGGTGGACTTCTGGGTCACCAAATACAATTGGCGAGAGCGAGAAGTGTTTCTTAATAAATTCCCTCAATTTACGACCAAAATTCAGGGCCTTAATGTACATTTTATACACGTAAAGCCATCCCTGGGAAAAAAGACCAAGGTGCTTCCGTTGTTACTGTTGCATGGATGGCCAGGCTCCGTTAGGGAATTTTACGAAATAATCCCCATGTTAACTAGCCCAATGGAAGAAATGGATTTCGTTTTCGAAGTCATTGTGCCATCTCTTCCCGGATATGGATTTTCCGAAGCTGCTGCGAAACCCGGATTAGGAGCTGCCCAAATGGCCGTTATATTTAACAATTTAATGCAACGATTGGGGCACGAGAAATATTACGTTCAGGGAGGTGATTGGGGGGCCAGAATTACATTAAATATGGCCATTCTCTACCCTGATAAAGTCCTCGGCATGCATTCAAACCTGTGCAGCGCCAATTCGTTCCTATCGAGTTTAAAAGTGTTCCTTGGTAGCTTTTATCCACCTCTCATTGTTGAAAACAAATATGAGAGCAAAATGTATCCATTAAGCAACATTTACCAGAATTGGCTGCTTGAAACTGGGTACATGCATTTACAGGCTACTAAACCAGATACTGTGGGGGTGGCTTTGAACGACTCGCCCATTGGATTAGCTGCATACATTTTGGAAAAGTTTTCCACTTGGACTGAGCCAGCTTTTAAAAACCGAACGGACGCAGGACTTTCGTTGAAATATAATTATGCAGATCTACTCGATAATGTTATGATATATTGGGTTACTGGGTCGATAACAACGTCCATGAGGCTGTATTCGGAAACATTGAACAAAAATCAAATGTCTTTAGGCTTGGACAGGTATTATTTAAATGAAATAAATATAATAATAATAAATAAATAAACTTCTATTTTCTGTTCTAGTATTCCTGTAACAGTTCCAAGTGCGTGCTCAAGATTTGTTAACGAATTGGTTTATCAGCCAGATTGGATTTTGAAGGAACGTTACGTAAACATGATACATTCAACAGATCACCCAGGGGGACATTTTGCAGCATTTGAAATGCCGGAACTATTAGCTCATGATATTTGGGTATCCATTGACATGATGGAAAAGCAATATAAACAAACCAAATAAATCTTATAATTCGTTTCGTATTTACTATAGTCCTTGTTAATATTTTACTATTTGTTATATTTTATATATGTTAAAAATATATTAAATACGTATCTACACGACTAGTCTATCTAAAGTTATTTATTGCTTTAACACAGAGGGTAGTGGAATTTTTTCCACTTCTTCGTACATATCCCTACCTTTAAGGATCGTTCTCACACATATTCCACACAAATCTTTCAGAGTTGGTACTGAGTGCAAATATTCGCGAACGAATTTGTACGAAGGGTCAATTTGGATATCCGAGGAAGTGACGATTAATTTGTGTTTTCGAAAGTTAAACCCTGCTGCTGTTATAAAATGGATGAGTTCAGGAGTACCATAACTCTTTGTTAAGATCAAAAAATTGTTGAGTTTGTTTTTCTCATCTTTGTTGACATCGATGTCGAACTTTATCAGGAATTTAGCCCCTTCGATGTTCCTGTTAAGCAAGGCATGCCGATGCAGCCCCCCTTGTAGCGTTACTATATCCAAGTTAGCTCCGTGGCTTATAAACAACTTGAAAAATTTCGTCAGGATGTTATCGTCTTTCATTTCTGATAAAATTAAATGTAATGCTGTCGCCCCGTTTACTTGGTTTATACAATTTGCAGGAACACCTGTAATAACCAATATTAACATTATTAATTTGTTATGTGCTACTCTTTATTTAGTAATAAGTAAATGATAATATGTAATTTTGGAAGCCTTACCCTTTTTCAAATAATATTCGGCAATTTCGTAATTCTGTTCCATGCAGGCAATCATTAGAGGAGTGTATCCGTGTTCGTCTCTAAAATTTAAATAAGCCCCCTTTTCTTCTAAACTTTTAATTATTTCTATATTATTATTAAATTTTGGTTCCGGGAATGTGGCCAAGTTTAGGGACCTCCTGAGGAAGTGGGACTTCTCGCCACCTGCGGAGTACCCGGACCTAATGTTTGATGCCTTTATGGAGGGCTTCTTGAACTGTTTCGAAGCGACTTTCCCACCACAAATATCTAAAGGCCGAAAGACCGGGCCTTACTAGCCACGTCAGATCTCCTTCAGATCAGGCAGGCGCTGAAACTAATGCAAAGAATGCAGGAGCAAACCCCTGAAATAAGTGAAGCAGTTACAAACTACAAGGCCTATTACTTTAAAAAGGCAGAAGAAGCGAGAAAAAAATGCAAATCTGTAAGAAATAGAAACTGCACAAAACAAGCAGAAAGGGGTCTGGAGCATCATAAATTACGAGACTGGCAGAGATCGCAGGAAGGATTGGTGCGCCCACATGTCAGGAGCTAAACAACTACTTCGTGAAGAAGGCAACAGAGCAAGTGGAAGAAATGAGGCAATTTCTTTTTTGGAAAACTGTTTTCTATTTCGCCAAGACGGGTTATTTCGAAAAAAGAAACAACCAAATTTATATTCATTAAAAACTAATAGCGATGTGTATTCGTAAATAAAAATTAATCGCACTAATTTCCAAAATATTGCTGTGAATATAGGAAATAAAAATAATGATGTACTTTCATTGTTATCTAGGCTGTAAATTTTTATTTTTTTAAGCATTAAGAACGAACAACTTTCATTGCGCGCTATTATTCAACTCTAGCATGTCCAGATATACATATACTTTTTTGCCAATCATCCTGTTCATCGGATATTTATTACCTACATACATACACACATATATTTATATGGATAAGGAAAATTATTTTCCGAATCTCTGAATTACAAGTCATGTCCTATTATATAACGGCGCAATGTTATCAAATAATTCGATAATTCTTGTATTACCTTTGCCTTAGTGCGCAAGTTCGACTAAGTGTAAATATGCACTTACACAAGGAGAATTACACTGCTAACCGGCAATTTGTTGAGGGTTCGGTCTCACAACGTTTGTTTCAACGTTGGTTTGTTTCATAATATCGTTGATAAGATCACATAATACATATTGTGATATATACCATATTTAACTACAACCATTCAGTGATATCAAGAGTAGAAACTATTAATCCGAAGATGGGAAAAATTGTATATATTGGAGTAACACTACTAGCTGCATTCCTGGGCATTAAAATACATTCTTCACTATTTACTATCCCCCCAGTTCCCAGTTTAGACCAAAATGAATGGTGGGGAATTGGAGAACCGAAAATAGAGG
>JAWQRP010001548.1:0-18643 GCA_033557875.1 Quadriops clusia | reverse complement strand
TTTCTTAGTGCGTCCCTACGAATACCGATCTACCGGCCGTCCAAATTTCAGATTTTTCCCGTGCGCCGTTTGGGCTGTGCGATGATGATTGACTGGGTAGGTATCTATCTATCTATCTCAGTGGGTTTTCGATTTTATTAATACTAGATCATCGCTATAAAGTCAAATTTTAAATTAGAACAGACTAAAATTAAATAACGTGGTTTGTTAATGTTTGAATTTAACCTATGATGTACGAATTGCTAATTTACAGTTATACAAAAAAGTTTTCGCAAAATCCTCTAGTAGCTCTCCGCCTACTTGATGTAGTTATCGAAATCTAATTACACCCAGAGTTGCATAATTTTGTAATATGTAACACGAGAAACTCGAATCCCAGCGATTCAATCTAGAGAAATTACAACTTATTTTTACACCTCGTATATAAAGTTAACATAAACGAGTTATTGATGGTACCTTGCCTTCTGAACATGGTCTTTGATGCATTAAATAGGTGAAATTTTTCGAATGTCCGCATGTATTTAATTATTATTTGTGACTGATTATCATGCGAAATATTAACATTTACATATATCGTTTAACAAACGTATATACTTTTGTAGAAATCTATAATTATTCTATTTATAATACTTGTTAACGTTGACATAAGTATGTAGCTAAAAAGTGTAAGTTTCAACGTAAGAACCTTGATTAAGGTATTACTATTACCACTATTACTACCTATATCCGTGCGTAATGAACTAATAATATACCAAACTTTTTGTCGCTCAATTAAAGTATTTTAACCGACAATAATTTCCATATAAGATCAATGTTACACAAGCATTGTACACACGTTATAAGCAATAAAACTTTTGCTCTCGTGCTCGAGCACCTTTAAGGTTCCGCTCCAGTTAATCGGCAAGTATAAATACGTATAGGTTGTCAGCCAACACTTTTTTTAGATTTTATTGATAATTTATATTATAGCAGTGCTACGTCGGATAATATGAAATACAATTTTTGGCACTCCGATTCAATATCATTAAAATTTCTTGGAAGAGAGAGGATGACCATAAGGAATAATTTACATTAATTTAATGTTGTTAGATGCATTCAGCAGATGGTAAGGTGAACTGTTACATACAGTTACTTTAAACAAAAAACTGCATTATTGCAATTGCGGAAACTTAAAGTAAACTTTCACACGTACGAGTATGATTTCCTAGTTGGCGAACAAACGAGTTCATCCCAAGACACGTATTGTTTATATAAATATCCATTGATGGATGTTCTGTAAGCTGCAACGTCCTTGCAAGGTAACAAATAGGAACCTATATGTTGTTTACACATATCATTGACATTGCCAGAAGCGAAGCACAGTAGACAACTGCACCAGAAGGAGGGGTCTCTCACGTGAATCTCTCACTTCGCTCGGGTGCTGCAGGTACTATTGCTTGCTGCCAGGTACCACTCGATGGCAGGGAGACTTTCAAAGAAACTGACGACTGAATTTTCTGCAGTCATTTGCTTCGCTTGTGGTATTAGTACTTTTAATCACACGACTGTCGGTGGTAACGTTCCTCGGCAATGGAACTTGTTAGTACACAGCTATAATAATAATAATAATAATATAATGTAACCTTCTAAAGTTTCGTAGTTCCTAGACAGAGTATTAATTTAATAAGTGTACCTCAAAATAAAATGTACCATCATAACATCGCAATACAGTAGTGAATCCACGTGAACAATAGTGAACATTTATTTATAGTTATCGGTTAATAAAAATCTCCAAGTGCTTCTTAATTATCTCTTCTCGCATTAATAGTTTAAAGTAATTCAAAATGTGCTGCTACAGTTCCAAAAGATCTAATCGTACTTTGTTCATTTTAATGCAAAGTTGTATTTTCTTGGTGTTGCTTTTGGTATTAATAATAGGTAAGTTTTTAATTAGTAGGTACTGTAATTTATGTTTTGTATTACATATGGTCCATATATCCGCCATTTCGCCATTTCAGTCGTTGTCTCCGTTAATTTTGTATCCAATAAGAATCATTTGAAGGTCGGTCTGTGCCGGCGCTACTATTTCTCTGCTGGGATATGAAGAAATAGTGTTATAGTATAATTATGTGTAACAAAAGGAACAAAGAAACTTGCTTTGGGCCACATTTCGTTGTACAACATGAGCACGATCATTAATATTATTATAACAAACTTATACATACTTATACATACCTACGTTTAACATTATGTTCACTCGATTTTTGATATACACGTATGTATGTATGTACATCCTAGGAGACCATTAAACAAATAAATTAATTAAATGAAAAGGTTTGAACCTATAAACAGTCAAAAGCAATAATACAAACATATTCGTACATTTGCCAGCATTCGCTTCCTGTGCTGTAGATAGTTAAACAAACTGAAAATTTTCTGTTTTGAAGCTCATTGGTCATGTTTGTTAGATGTACATATAGGAAAATGGACGTGTCTACGTTTTAGTGCATTTAATAAATAGTATCTATGTAGAATGTTAGTGCAGATATGCATGTTGTAGTATATTTTCGCTCCGCACAGTGAATAAGCATTCACGCACAGGATTTTAAAGGCTTTGTAACGAATAGCACAGAGAGAGCATTTATTTTGTGTGTTTACACATGATTACTTCTGGCTTTTGTAGCCGGGCTTTCTGTACACATACGCACAGGAAAGCTATTATTTATTGGAGCGGCCACTAATTTTCATAAAATTCAATCGGGAATATTTACAGCCGATGAAAACTAGAATGTATGCGCGGATGTATGTATCTACCGCTATAATTGAACAACGGACCAAAAAATAGTTGCATGTTGTACACATTTGTGTATTATATTGTTCACACATAACATTACTTCGCAATCACTCGACCTGCAATAACTTTACTTACGACAAACATTTAATTGACTTCCTGAAGATGTCCGCCTTATAATAGACAATTACTGTTCCTTTTTAATTTTTTATGTCATTTTTATGCTAGCAATTTAACTGTTGCATTTTACTGCGCGAATTCCTACAAAGTATTATACAATTGTAGACTTTCTACTACTTTCGGAAGTGACTTTGAGCTGATGGGAATTTGGCCCGTCAGCCGTGCCAAAATTAAATAAGTAAATGTAAGTACTATTGTGTGGCATTAAAATAGATGCAATAAATATTAATGTGAAATATAGCTATACAATATCGTATTTATTTTACCGAAACAAAAACTCACGACGATATTCCTGGTGTGCTAGAGTGATGTAGTCCTACGAAAGACATATGTATGCATGTCCACAGCTTTCTTCTATGGGCATTACTAATCATAAATCAGACGTGCCAATATGAAATACAAAAATAATGCTATCTACTTCGCAACTAACACGGATAAGCATACTAGATCTAACTTTCTTTGTTTTTCCCTCGGCTATGATAAAACGAATAAGAGAATTTATGTGGTTTTCTCTTCATAGAAATGCAAACACAGCAAGTGCAAGTTCACATACTGCCTCCAGTCGCAATTTATTTGATTTTCAATAAAAATGGCCAGTTGTCCAACAGTTGGTCTATTAGGCGATTTGCAATAGGCGTGGTCATTTACTGGTGTTCCACATGTCGTTAGCGTTTTTTCACTGTTCGTGCTTACAGTGGCTAATAGTAAAATACAAGTTGCTAAATACGGCCAATTAGATCAAGTTCACTCTATTCACAGATCGTAGTATTTCTATAATGCCATTGACACTCAAAGATGCATTGTAAAAAAATGATTTCTTCTTAGCCTTGGGTAATTGTTTGGCAGCATCATAAATGTGTGATTAGGTAGAAATTATAGTGTTAAAATAGCTATTTGAGTTAAATAAATATTTCAATCAAATGCTATCTGCTTAATCATTTATGTTTAAGACTATCGCGATGCATCGTAGGCAGATAGAATTAGCCAGGATTTGTTTTTGAACAAATACTTTTAGACATCAGTTTTCAATGAAATAATCCTAAAAATAACGTTTCACGTTCTTGTTATTAAATTTCAATTTGAGTTTCTTTTAGTAGTGTATTATTTTTCATATTTGCCAAAAGGGAAGAGAGTCAGTTAGAAGTTAGACAATGATCCTAATTAGCTAAAGTAAGTACTTGTCATATGCCCACGTCTGTTTCTTTTAATTTTTTCCTACAATATTAGTAACAATACGTGACCCTCTTTGTAGGTATTATTGAACGTAGATTGTATTATGCAGTTTATAGAATAAACAATTTAACGCTTATTACATAGATTAGGTACATACCTGCGAGTTTGCCAAACACGAACAATCAACCATTACCGGGGATTAAGGGTTGAGGAATTTGTGTCGCCCCAAATCCAATATTTTACCGGATCACGTTTCACGGATTTTGCCCGATGTTGGTCGCTATTAGCGACAAATATTTATTTTGATTCCCATTTAATAATCCGAGAATTGTTCTCCATTCGAGGTTACACACCAGTTTTAAACATGCAGCGAGATTTAATTTTGAAAATCACTATCTTCCTAAAACACTCATAATATTATAAAAATTGCTCAATCTCGGCGAGATCTAAATCAACACCATTGTCTTCACATAAAAAGCCCCTAATGAAATTAATTTATTTATCAAATTTTGTGAGGTATCTACGTATTGTTTACACTGCATTGAATAGCAACGAAAATGAATACCATTCTGATTGGGTTCGTAAGAAATATAATACAAGATAAAGTATTTTTGTTTCAGGAAATTTCCAAAATTTAGTTGTTTAAAGTCGAAGACGGTATTAAAAATCAATCAAAGGTTACCTTAGTTACTTTTGGGCCGTATTATACACAAGGACGTGGGCGGCACACAAAGAATTGATAGGGAAAGTAGTGTAATATGAAGTCTCTTGCCGAAGAAAATGAAAGTGTTTCAAACGCGAGACAATCTAATTAAAAGACTCTGCTTTGAATACCATTGCGTTCATTAAGAACTATTATACCTCTGACTTGCAGTAAAACCCTGTCAGATTTACATAAATTTGTTATTACAATGATCTGACGACATTTTACGTTTTATTTTTATCGTCCATTAATTTTTAGAAAATTGGCATAATGTGCAAGATTAAAGTGTATACGCTCGTATTGCGAAAATTCCATCAGTGGCGTGTGTTAGATTATGAAAATGTTATTGAGATTTTAAACTAAAAATTTTAAAGTTTAATTATAAGCGTGTTTGTACATTCCAAAATTAATTCGTTCTTTAATAAAACAATGTTAACAACTTGTTCGTTGACACCGTTCAAGTATTGCAAAAATATGTTAATTAACACAAACTTAAGTACTAGGTTCTTGAAGTAATTGTATAGTTATAATGATGTGTAAAAAGTTCTTTAGCAAGTGGACTTATTTTCCACAATTATTGCACACATAATCACATATGTAAATTTGTGAATTTACGCAATAAGTACATATACAATATGTCACAGGGAAAGAGGATGAAACGGTGTAATTTCTATATTATGTATGTACATATTATGTTCTTATTATGTTCAATAATCAATTATGGTTATGATTTGTGAATTGGTGGTACGTTTTAAATTTGACTAAATGGTCTAATAAGACTTTCACTTTTACCACTGACACATAGGTTGTTATACATACACCGCTAACTGCTTTATTTATCCAAGTACCTAAATTAGTAGGCGTGGTGTAAACGAAAATGCAAATAAAACACACGGGTCTCATCTTCTAACTCTTCTCTACAACTTCCGGCTCTACGGAGCCATCATTAAAAGTTTGCGCAATTGACCCAGTTGATTTTCCTTGGTGTTAATTTCATTGAACCGTGCGCAATTAAGATCAGTGCGTATTTCGAGATGATAAGTTTTGGAAAGTGCGAAAGAAGTGCTAATAACAGCACCCAAGATTTCGAATGCCATCTGCTGCGAAATATTTTAACTCGTTTTTTTGTAAATAACTATCCCGATTAATATGTCAGGGATCTTAAGAATTTATTTTGAACACATAAGTTCATTAGGGAATTTTTTACAAAGTATTTATTGTTAAGAAGCAGGATATTTTATATGTACCTACTATTTGATTAGCTGACAAATGGTTACGCGTTGATTCTTGGTTAATTAAGAATGCTGTATTGGTAACATTACGAGTAGTTACGATGAGCTTCATTTCACGTATAATAATTTATCATTAATTTATCCTGCACGTTTGATCTCATTCTAAGAGATTGCATTGATTATTCCTCTCTCTTTAAACGTAGTCGTTCGTACATAAAGGAAATGCAACATGGCTGTTACTTAAGGCTTCAAGTCATTATGTGTCGTCTTTTTACCTTTCTATAGAAGAGACCTTTTGCACAGAAAAAAACTTTAATATACGTGATTTACCATTTCGTGTTACATCTCCATTAAATTACTTTTTGCGCAGTGAACTTGGTTCGATACCACTATTGAAAATAAATCTGCATAACTTGATCTACCTAAATGCATACTTAAATGTTTTAAATTAATATTTACATACCAAAAACAACTATCTCCGGAAATTGTGAAATTGTCGGCTGGTACATACCTGAAAAAAAAGCAAAAATACGTGAGCCTTGTCAATTAAAGCAATAATCCCATATTGTCGCTAATTAAATAATTTAATTTAATTACTTATTCGGTTTTGCATCACGCGGAAATCTATGCAATTCGCTGCTTATAAATAATTAAATAAATACGCTTGTGGGTCTAATTATACCTACATAAATGAAGAAGGAAACTGTTATATGTTATAAAAAGAAATGTTCATTTAAATGTGAAGAAAACGTCACTCTCCAAGCTAATATTTGCTACTTATTAAATAAGTATCATCATAGGATATGAAGTGTTCACACACATCTTATTATGTGGAATTATGAGTATGTATATTTTTTTTTGTTTTAGACTGATGAACAGAACACATAAAAGTATTTTTTGTCAAATAATTATGTTGCACAACAACTCTTATTAATAGCTCATTAAATTTCGCTTTTTATGAATCCTGAAAGAGGCTAGATTGTCAATCCAGAAACATAAAGTCAAGTGCTTACTACAAATTACAGCATCAACTACCGGAACTTGCACCTCATGTAGGCTAAGGAACGTTTAGCTATTTAATGGCTACGTAGATAATAACAGGTGTGTTCGGAACAATTTTCTACAACACGGTATTCACGTTCTATAATAATTTATTACTGATTAAGTTTCATGCCTATGTTAAAATTCTTTAATGCTTCTTCTGAAACATAAAACAGATAATTATATTGTTCTACATAGTTTTAAAATCTAAAGTTTGGGATTGCGAACCGCATCCAATTTGCTACAACGTCGACGCGACGGGTATCAATTAAACTTTGTTTAACACGACTACGAATTTAATACAGATGATGTGAAAGAGAATATATGTTTAACGCTACCTCCAATTTGGCTTTTCATGATTCCTAGATCGTTTCAAAGGAGTCACATGCAGAATATCCAATCTGTTAGGAAAATAAGATGTGGGTTGTGGTTGGGTCGGGAAAACAAAATGGCTGGGGCCTTTGCGGATGTGGAGTGCCTCAAACAATCGCATTATTAAATCTTAACTAATAACGACCCTAGTTAAGTGTTGATGATAGACGTGGGCAATTATTGGTTAGGAAAGGCTCAGTATTGTGTTTGGGACGTTCATTTGCACCGCACCATGCAACTAGCACTGCTAGAAACGTCCATTATTGCTGGAAACGTTAATTATATTGCTCGAAACGTTAATTGTTGTGTTAGGAAGGTGCATTTTGTGCCAGGAACGTTAATTAGTGAGGTTGGCAAAGTTACTTTGGCCTCACAGCGCGTTTATCCACAACATGTCGATGGCACACAAATCGATTCTCCGGGAAGCCCTGAATTTAATTATTTCGAGGTGTCCAACAGAAAGAAACCATCACCTACAAACTAACGCACGTGCCATTCTAGCAGTTCAATGTAGGTAATGTAATTCAATTACGGACGCGGTTCTTGCTAACGACAAGCAATAATTGCTCGAAAATTCTACGTGAAAGGGAAACCTCTAAAGGGTGCAATGAGGTAACTCTTTAGCAATTGATTAGAATAGCTCGATCATATTTAAGATACACAAACAGGAAAAAAGGAAAAGGTGTTCAGTGGTAAAAATATCAATATATAATATTGTTAGTCACGGCAGAAAACGGAGCACACGAGCTATGAAGGTCGCATTCAGAGTGAATTTGCTCAAGTAGTTGGCTGTAATTGTGCGAGCAGTGAAAGTGTATCAAAGTCGATGTAACAGCACATAAAGCATCAATCCAAGAAGTAAACAAACAAAGAAATACAGAATTTCCTCTTTTTTGTAGTTCGTTTAGTTACGTACAAGGTGCTTACATATACGTATGCACTCTGAAAAGGAAACAATTTCTTTTATGCAACATATATTTTTTGAAAATTATACTGAACATCAACGACTTTTTAACGAAAAGGACAATTTAATTTGAGATTTTAATTAATATCAATGAAAGAATTCACTTGAATTAAGGGGAAATAGAAAAACTAATGTAAATGCGGGTAAACTACCTTCGTTTACACGTGCCTTTTAATAAATATTCGTCACCATAATCATCATAGGGTTAATTCTTTAAAAAAGTCCAATTACTCTGTATGTTGATTAACATACTTTAAATGTAAGCATAAAAACTAGCAAAGTTCAATTCGTTTCAATGAGTTACTCTGTTGTTTGGAAAAATTGATTGTTAAATTTTAAGTTGTTATATGCATAATAGAATACACTGACATTTTATCAAAAATTTGGTTCATAAATAAAAGTACGCAATAGGTTTCTACTGTCGGTAGCACGCTTTTCCAGAAACGTAGAAGTAGAACAGAACACAAATCGTGCCACTAACAATAATACTTGTGTGCAAAACTTGCAGTTCTCATGATAAAAAAGCAGTGTCCATATTCACAAACATATTATAATACATACATAAATTATGCGGACAAAACACACGATCTCTGTTGTTTCGAATTTGTTGTGAAACAATTTTGTTACTTGCTATGTAGCACATAACAGCTTTCAATTTACGGAAACCCGTATCTTGCGTTCCTGGGCTACTTTTAATTAACTTATGTTCATTGTTGGTATGTCGCGGCTAAATATGCGAATAAATTTAACCTTAACTGAGCGAGTTTTCAACTCAAAATAGATTTACATTTACCTGTCCCGATTAATGAACGACATTACATGCCTTAACTTCAAACTAAAGCCAGATTGTAAAGTTCCTATAAACGTGTCTTGCATCGACCTTACCCGATTCCTCCATTCACTCTCGTTTCCTATTTCATTTAACTCGACCCGGCCTAAAATGCTATATGAAAATCCTTTAAAGCCAAGTGGTAATTTACAGTGATATAATTATATCCACTGTTTAACAAGTAACAAAGTGTTACTACATCAACGCCATAAAGGCGTTATCTAAGAATACAAGTTATGGTATTGATTGTTGTTATAAATGATTCAATTGTTCCTCGATTCCATCTCTGAGGACGTAACACAACTCTGTTGTTGATGAAGAGACGTACTTGAAAGAAGCCGTAGCAAAAACAGGATTGATTAATGAGTGTTCAGTTTCCGCATTTTGGGTTATGTAACAGCATTTTTTTCTAACGTCTAGATTGGTGTCTTCGGCAGCAAATAGAGTGTAAAAAGAACCAGTCGCGTATGCGATCTCCTTATACGCATGTTTTAACTTATTGCTAACGACTACAATCTATCTCGCATCACGCGTATTAATGAGGCAACGTCTCGGAACAAATCAGAAAATCTCTTCCTATAATGTTATTCCTTCGCCTAATACCCAATAACTGGTCACTTATGCGGTAATTCTTGATGATTGATTTTCCTTTACTTTTTTATTTTCAGAAAACCCAAAGGCGAACGCAGTAACCGTAACACATCATGACAAACCACCCGAAGCAAAACTTCCTATAATGGCAACGAAAATGAAGGAAGACGAGCAATCTTCCAAAGATTCCAAAAGCCTCAACGTGTCATTGCCTTACTCTGAAAGGCAGAAAAGATTGCTGCCATACATGAATTTCTACTTAGGTTACAACTTCAACCAACCCAATGAACAAAAACAGCTTCCAATTGCCCAACAACAACAAATACTAGTGCCACAAAAATTCGAACGAATTCCAAATAACGAATACATTCAGAACAATGGACAACAAATCATATACCAACCAAAGTCGAAATACACTCCCTTTATGGAGAGCAACGCTTTACCTGGACCTTTCTTACCAATCAATACCAGGCAGTCACCCATACAAAAAATTAAAGTCATTCCAGTTAGATCACAACAAGTTGAAGTTACGCAAGTTCCTAATTACAGTGTTATTTATGATAAATTAGCGCAGTTAAAAATAAGGCAAGGATATTTACACAATGGGCAGTATGCAACCCAAGAAGAACCATTTATCCAGAAAGTTCAGTTCTTTCCAGTAAAAGCAAAACAGCCAGTACGGACCGAAACTACCGTTGAAACGTATAATCCAACTAACATCGACGTCCCTGCAAACCAAGGCCAAGAAGAAATAGCTTATCCACCACAACTTAAACAATTTGTGTCAAGTCATCAAGCCCCAATTAAGATTTTCTTGCAAGAAGCTGTTCCATTGCAAGAACCTAATCATGAAGAATATATACCACAACAAGCAGTGCACTATGTTGAAAAACCTAAAGGAGGAAAGATTTTTCTTCAACCACACAGAATTGTGCTGGAGACTCCAAAGGGAGCCACACACCTTCCAAATCAAATATCAATATCACAACCAGAAAAATCTTACATCGAAGGAGACATACAAAAACCAGTCTATTTATTAAGGCCAAAACCAGTAATCCAATTTACTAAACTGCAACCTGTTCCTTATAGACAATATCGTCCAGCAGACAAACCTGCCAAAGTCATATATGTGCAACACAAACCTGGACAAGACCTAGGAAATTCGGAATATGTTCAAGTATATACAAAAATTTATTATAATTTCGTGAAAATTAACTACTTCTACACTGTCCTGCAAAATTAAGGGAACATCTCTGAGAGCAAAAATTTCGGTTATTTCCAAAACTCTGTAATCCAGAGCAAAAGAACCAACCAAAAATGTTGTGCTATTTTTAGATGTCTTAAGCAAAAAATTTCTATTTCTTAAGAAAATCCCCTTTGTGCTAAAATTTGATATCTGAGTTTTTTTATTATTTCTAAAGCCAGTACAAAATTTAAATGAGATTCCTAGAAGGAACATGGCACTTCCGTTTTCGTTTCAGGTAAACTACCACTTCCGGTTGGGGAATAAAGCTAAAATTTAATATCTGCAACTTTTTCGATATTTCTAAATCAAGTAGGTACAAAATTTGAATCAAATTCCTTGAATCAAAAATGCATTTTACTTGAAAGAGTTTTACTTCTGTTTTAGGTAAACTGCTACATCTGTTTATTCGAATAAACGCAAAAGTTTACAAGTTTACTTTTTAGTTAAAATGACTACACACCAAATTTCATCAATCTACCTTAAGTCGTTTTTGAGTTATCGTGTTTACACACAATCATACAGACAAAAAAGCAAAAATGGGCGAAATCGACTCAGGGGCACTTAAACCATCCAGATTAATCAAAATCTCAAAAAATGTTTTTGTATGATTACTATACTTTCTCTGCGAGAAAGTAAAAAAATCAAGTTATGAAAAATTGTACTCAACAACCTCCTAAAATTTCTTATGCCGTAGACTAAATGCATGTTATTTGCGACCGGAAGTTACGATTGTCAAAATGTTAGTTCAAAATTGTCACAGGAAAATGAATGAAAGTGAATTACATAGAGAAAAGTTTATACTACAAGATGCAATTGGAGAAATTAATCAAAAAAATCATTGAGGCCCGTGGACATGTGTAAAATTTTACGGAAAAATTTCGGTCTTTCGTTTCTCACGTGGAAAAGGGCTTTTTCTTAAGAAATAGAATCTTTTTGCTTAAGACATCAAAAAGTAGATAGTTTTTCCTTTAAAATGATGTACATAACATTTTTAGATGGTCATTTAAGTTACAGAGTCTTGAAAATTAACGAAATTTTTGCTCGTTTGTAGGTGTTCCCTTAATTGTGCAGGCCAGTGTACAGGGTGTTTTGTTGAATGTGTAATGCAAAAAACGCGGCGTTGTTTGATCTTCAAAGAGGCGGCAAAGGCCGGCCAAAGAACCAGCAGTTTTTATCTTACACGTTAATCCGAACACCCTTTATACACTACCATTACATTGTCTATTTTCCAGGTGTCCAAACCAATTCAACTTGAAGCAATTTCCCAGAAACAAGCTATCCCACATGAAATGCAAGCAATACATCAACAAACTGTACATCCACAACCAGTACATGAACAATCATTACGTGAGCAAGCAATACATGAACAAGCACTGCATGAACAGGCAATACATAAGCAAGCTATTCATCATCCACAATCCATCCAACATCAAGCAATTCAAAAATATGAAGATCCTGTGGTGCAAAACTACCAAACAATTAAATTTCGACCACTAAAGTATCAACCTGTCAACTCATACCAGAAATATGAGACTGTAACTGATTTCCATCACAAGACACCAACTGTATATATGCCACCAGAAAGGCTACCACACATAACTGAAGAATTAAATCATGAGGCATTCACTGATGTTAACGAAAACAACTCTTTAGCACAACTTTTGAAAAAACTGCAAGAAACAAATACTCTGCCACAAACACTCACGCCAGAAAATATCGATAACAGTATTCGGACATTAGTAAAAATTTTAAGCTCTTTGAAAAAACAACATAAGTTTGACAGGCCCATCATTGTTGCCGAAGAGGGGGGAATATCAAATGGAGGAATTTCTGCAGAATATGAAGATTCTGATAACGAAGCTGGAGTTGAATTAGGAGATGTCTCCGGTACACTTGGACAAAATTATCCGGCAGACACTCCTGAAGGTGGTACCCCCGGAAAACCTGGAGTTGACTATCCGGCACTGTCAACCATCCCCCAAACAAGTTTCAGCTGTAAAACACAAAGATACAAAGGATTCTTCGGAGACCCTGACACAAATTGTCAAGTGTGGCATTATTGTGATTTAAATGGAGGACAAGCTTCCTTCTTATGTCCAAACGGAACAATTTTTAGCCAAGTCGCTCTGACCTGCGATTGGTGGTTCAATGTAAAATGTTCCACAACTGCACAGTTATATGTACTGAATGAAAGACTTTATAAGTACATTTTGCCTTTGACACCGAAGTTTCCTGAAGATTATAGTGGACCTTTAGTGGACAGGTACTTATGCAAAATATTTGTAATATTAAAAAAATACAATGGTACTTATAGTACACTTTTTATTTTAATATTTATTATATTTCTTAAATCAGATATCTAGCCCTGAAGTTTAAAGAGATGGAAGATAAAATGAAGAAGGAAAGAAAATCCTCAACGACAAAAGATCCAGGACCTGATGAAGCGGAAGAATTACAGAATAACAGTGACAAAAAAACAAAAGAAGAACCAGGGGGTCCAAGTACTGAGGATGCAGAACAATAACAAAAATGTGTGTTTAGGTTGTTTTGTTTGTTGTTATATATGTACTATTTATTTATTATTTAAGTTTATGAAATTCTTTCGAAAATAGACTGTAAATATATTTTTTCTACTTTTGCTATTTTTTGATTTATATAAATGTTCATATATGATTAAAAAGAAGCATATTATCCTTTCTGCAAAATTCTTTAAAGAATATTATTGTCATCAAATATTGAGACAGTTAAAAAAATTCTAAATTGTTTCAGAACAAACTATGTTAAACAATAAAAAAATTGTTCTCGATCCCTTGACATGCATGTGTTGAAATGTTCACTATTTATGAATGGATAGAATTACTTATAATTCTGAAATTTAGGCAACACAGTTTACATATGACGTATTACTTGACGGAAGTTCTTTGGATTCAATGTTTTATGATTAGTACAATCTCTTAATGATTGAAAGCAACTTACTTACTAATTTTATCTACAAAAAAGTATTGAAATAACTACCAAATATACTATGCTTCTCTTTACCTGTAATGTGCTACTTTATGATATTTGCGACTTACCTGTTGAGAAGCGAGAAGGGTTTTGAGCATCTCTTCCGTTTTAGTGATGAGCCCTTCAAAAAATGGAATGTCGTGCCTTTCTAATAAGGTTACATTTAATGTATCATGTAACCTATGGTTGTTAATTGTACAGTAGCAGCAGACTTGTTCATTGCAGGTTCTGCAAAGAAAGTCGAGAATGTACTCCGGATGAATTTTGCACTTTGTCGTAATTTCCGGAATGTCATTAGCATTTAAGTTTCGAATTTTATGATTCTTTAACCCTTTAGCTGACTTGTGAATGGTGTCGCAGCAGTCCTTGCAGTAATATTCCTCACAATCCTCACAGCAAACGTCCGCTACTCGATCACATCTGGCTTGGCAACACTTCACTAAAAGCAAAAAATGTTTTAATCTTTAAATAGGTTTCATTATTTTGAGTACATGTACCTGTACTGGGTTGGTTGCTAGTTTCTGCAGTTCGTCCCCACAACCTAGATTGAAACGAGGGAGATTTCAAGGTCAGAGAAAAGTCGTTTGTTAGTTTTGCGTAAGTTAGTTTCCCAAATATGTAATAGTTAATGGGAAAGAGCTCCTGTATATTGTTTTTGCGCAGGTCTCCACAGGGATAGCTGAGATCACATATCGGACAGATTAATTGATTGTTGAGAAAACCTGTCCTAATGCAATCTTCACAAATTGTATGGTTGCATGTTAGCACGATGGGCACTCGACCAAGAAATGCATTTCCTCGAGCTGAAAGCAATAAAGATTGTAAGTATGGCTAAATAAACTTGTTCAATGTAGATAATGTTAATACAATATCTTTTACTTCAATGTGTTAAGAGATTAATGCCCGATTTCTGGAACGATAGATATCCTATCAATAGTTATCGACCAATCAACGAGGAGGAATTGGCTTCCTTTCCATGGTAATTTTTAAAATAGCTGCAGCTCATTGGTTCAATAAGTATTGATAGGATATCTACTATTCCAGAAACCGGGCATAAGAACACTCAACTGTTGATGGAATTAGTGAAGATTCAATTAGACAGTGTTCGGTTAAGCTATAACTCTACTCATTGTTTATGCGTATTTGGAAATTTAACAAATTTTTATCTGGTCATATAACTGCTAGAGGCAGAACAAAAATATGTCAGAGATAGGTGCCGTGTTTTGTATTTTGCGTAAATACCCGCAAGTAAAAATAAATACTCAGATGGCAGACATATATGGAGTGTGACACAGAAGGTGCCATGATAGAAAGAAATAAGAAAAAAATTTATAGGTTCAAAATTCTGATGCCATGGGACTGGAAACGATTAGTTAACTAGGATAGCAAAAACACATTTTTCATAAAATAGAGTGGGTTGATTTCTTTTATATTTTAAAACTTCACTTCAAACAGGAATTAACCTTCTCTAGCAGGTAAAACTTGAGGCGCTATACAGGAAAGATAACAATTTCTTGTACTGAATTAAAAACGATCTTGGAGAGCAATTCAAAAATGTGAAGATTTATTGTCATACCTTCCATTTGATTGTCATAACTTTCATGCTAATTTAAATCACAATAAAAATGTTCAAGAAAAGGACGACTTTTAGTTTAATAATTAAGTGCCATTGTTATTGCTGTTTATGCCTGTTGTTCCTGGTGCAACATCTTTCAACGGTCTTGGCGTCCTGAAAAATTTTCCTCTCGTACAAAACGTAAAGAAGGCTTGACTTAGTAAACACCAAGATCATTTATTTCAATATCAGTGAAAATTATGACATTTCTTTTAGGATTCATTTGTAGTAACAAAATTAAAAAAATAAGTAAAAAGGGTCAGGTTAGAAAAAATGATTGATTGGGAGATAGATTGAGAGCTACAGTGACGATTGTTTTTGGGCTATTGTATAAAGTTTCACTTAATACTGCTTACCTCCGAACCACAGATACCAGGTCTGTAAATATGAAACCGGAATTTGCTCTTAGAATGCCCGACCTGTCAATTTGGGGATTGTCAAACTACGGCAATAGCGCATTTTTCTTCTGTTTAGATTTATAAACACTATTAGCTCATAATAATAAGAAGTTTCACACAAAAACATATTTTTACATATCCTTGAACATGTACAATTTTGTGCCTAAGAATTATGATTTACGGACAGTACTGATTTTTTGCTACCATTTGAAGAAAACACCTGTAGAATCACATCGAATGGTTGTCGAAGCTTACGGTGAGCATGCTCATGGCAAATCACAGTATTTTGAGTGGTTTAAGAGATTTTTTGACGTAATAAGTGAAGAACGTGGAAGACAATCGAGACAGTTTGAAAACGCCGAATTGCAAGTGTTGTTGGATGAAGATGACACTCAAACGCGACAACCCCTCGTGGATCGATTACATTTAACACGAGAAGTTATCTCTCTACGTTTGAGAGCCATAGGAAAGATCCTGAAGATGAGAAAATGGGTTCCACATGAACTTAATGAAAGACAGCAGGAAAACCGAAAAACCACATGCGAAATGCTGCTTTCCAGGTACAAAAGGATATCATTTCTACAGCGAATTGTGACTAGTGATGAAAAATGGATAAATTTCGAGAACCCTCAAGCGTAAAAAACCATAGGTAACTAGGCAAGTCACCGACATCGACTGCTAGGCCAAATCTCTTTATGGGCGAAACACTCTGTGTTTGGGGGAATCAGAAGGTTATTAGCCATTACGAGCTACTAAATCGTGGCGAAACCGTTAATACTGAACCCCAGTGATAAAAAATTGTGTATTTGAACCAAGCAATGCACGAAAAAACGACCAGAATATCAAAAAAGGCAACACAGTCAGTTTGCTTCATGACAATGTACCATCGCACAGAGCAAACCCCGTTAAAGAAACGATTGAGGGGTTTGGTTGGCAAATATTTTCACATGCGGCTTACTCACCAGATTTGGCCCCATCCGATTATTATTTATTTGTATCGATGGGGCACGCAGTTGCCAAGCAGCGGTTCAGTTCTTACGAAGATATAAGAAAATGGCTCAATGATTGGTTTGTCTCAAAGAAGCAACAACTTTATTGACATGGCATCCAAAAAGTGCCATAGAGGTGGGCAAAATGTGTAGAAACAAATGGAAAATATTTTGAAAAAACTATTTTTTACCATTTTCACGCAATTAATGTTTATTTTCTAAAAACAAATTCCGGTTTCATATTTACATACCTGGTACATGTCTGGAGAAAAGTAAAGTGCCTTAAATTAAAATACCACTCTCGAGAGTCTATTGTTGCCATTTAAATCGTATTGAAAAATATAAATTATTAATATAAAAATATATTCTTGCAGTAGACAAAAAGTAAAGTTGGAAGCCACAATATTGAGAGATATGAGGCGTTATAGGTTGACATTGGAAATGTTAACGTCCTATATGGTCAGTTAGACAATAATACGTTAAACAAAACATTTATCGTTAATGGAAATACGTGTGCATCTGGTTTATTCATGCGGCTTGAATAAACGGGTAGGAACATAATCGTAGTTATCAAAATGCAGTAAACTGTAAAAGAATATATGTTGTACAGGAAGAAAGTAGTTTGATAACATGAATTTAAAATCATCTTTCGTCATATATCAATTAGTTTTTTCCGGTGTTGACACAATGTAGACAAATAACCTATACGTCTGTATACAAACTTAACCTTAAAAACTTAATATTCAAAAATTTGTATGATTACTTAAGTAGTTGCTATGAAGTGTGCAAAAATACCTTGATATTCGAAGGATTTGCTGCATTTTGGACAGATGAAAGATTTGGCATCACACATTTCGCCTTGTCTTGAGATTAATGCAGAGTATTGAGATTTTTTATCGTTCGTTGATGAGCTGGATTCGCTCATTTTTGCCGCGATAGCTTTTATTTCTTTCCCTTACTTTAACGTTGTTTCTGACGTATTTTCCTTGTAGATTAGATTTATTCCTGTTGAACGAATTTCACTTAGTGCAAAATACACTTCTGCGGTTTGTGATTGGAACAACAGGTTATACAACATAGCGATAGTTGGCAGTCTGGAAGGAATTAAATGAAAACATATCTTTGATATTAGTGATATATTGGAGTGATATCCGGGTAGATAAGGATAAATGGACATTCAAATATGTGTACATACAGTAGGGTCACGATTATTCGGCTTATTTTTGGTGTTCGATAAAACCAGATAAACTAAAAATTCGGATAATCGAAAAATGAACATACATATGTATATAGTAGAGCCGTGATTATCAGAAAAATAGATAATCCAAAGTTCAAAAAATTACTATATATAGGGTCTAGTAAACCAAAGTATTCGTAGACCCTGCCAATGACAGATATTTCAAAAATAAATAAATATGGAGTGGTCTCCACTCGACTTTCTCGCATATTTTTAAATTGTACTAGACAAGATAAGACAGATTCACATTAGGATTCAGAGTGATTTTTTAATAATTTTGATATTATATACACATGC
>JAWQRP010001547.1:0-18645 GCA_033557875.1 Quadriops clusia | reverse complement strand
TATATATATATCTTACTTCTAAATCACGCAAAGATAACCTAAAATTAAACGAGTTACGACGAATGTCCACCATAGGACGAGAAACTTTGATTTGAGGTTGGTAACATTTGTCCTGCTCCTAACTTCTGGATGCTGTTTATTAACAGCACCGTTAATAAACGGGTAAACAGAATAGGTCCCTATGTCCTATCGTTGGAGTCATTCCCCCCACTTCTTACTTCCATGGTCTCAAGGCATTCACTGCTTAATTAACATATCTTCTGTTTTCTGAGAATGTAGGCTAGTTATATTAATAGTGAACAACTGTCGCTCAATGCAAAACCTCTAACTTCTGACAACTGAACGTAGGTAAATTTTAGTATAAATAAAACAAATAGTACATATAAGTGTTTATTAAATAATTGGCAGTTAAGTGTTACCAGTTATCAGGGCTTATTTTTTACTTAGAACATAAATCCTAGTGCTAATGAAAACAACCATAAGTGCACCTCAGAGGACTGACGTACGTTATGCTTGTAGCACAAATATAACAAATTTGTCGAGAAACAGATAAGCCTCACAAATAAATTTGTTCTCTTATAAATCCCTCATCCATCCAAATGTTTTTATACAGTCTAGTTTCTGTCTGTAACAAAAAGAATTTAAGAAAACTATTACAATATAACAAGTATACAAAATTATTGTAAAGATAAACACATACAGAACCAATAATAAAATTAAACAGAAACAACATCAAATTAAAAAATTAGCTAACATTAAATATAAAGAAAATTACGTGCGAAATTTTTAACTATGATAAACAGTGCGAGGAAGAATTGTTCTCCTAGCACTGAAACAAAGTAAGAACTAGAAATTATCAAGCGACAATTTTTAAGTCATTTTTAGTTTCTCATTATGAATAAATAAGTTAATTGAATATTAGTGAATTGCTTTCACTGCATTGATTGGAACATGAAATATTTTCTAAAGTGGAAGTAAAACAATTTTCATAGGTAAATAAGCACAATAATATCACTGTAAACATTTACAAAAAAAGTATACAAAAAATTTACAAGCTACAGAAAAAGAGTCGCTTAAGAGTAATGCAAAATTGAACGTTGAACTTAAGCTTACTTAAATAATACATCCTAGTCGCATACATTCAACAAGGATACTAATAAATTTATCTACAGGATGATTTTTTACTGAGTTGCCAGAGGGTGGAGACACAATTCTATAGGTTTTAACATGGTAGTTCGTCAATGGCTGGACCTAGAAAGCGGTTCCTCAAAGGGTGTCAAAAATCTTGCTGCACAGATAGAAAACAGACGAGAGAAGTATTTAAAGTTTCATGGTAAATTAAGAATGAACCGAGTTCGATCCCATATTCTGTATGAAATGATGTTTGATTTTTTATGTTTAACGTTTATCATTTGATATTGAACGTTATTGTCTGACAACAATTGGTGTTCAAAATTCAGGGGAAACTATAGTTGTGTTACATCCTATATATCCGACTACTTCATGTACTAGTCAGATGATCAGAAGTTCTTAAACAAATTGCGCAGTACATAAATATTTATAAACTATGCATGCTGTTTATGAACTTCTGATCGTTTGACTAATACATGAACTAGTCGGACGTGGGGATGGAACAAAGTTACCGTAAAATCTCGAGTATAATACGTTCTTTTTTCTCATGTTTCTTAACGAAAATATAGGGTGCGTATTATACTTATAATTACTGTTTTTCGCTTTCTAGAAGACAATGTGCGTATACCCTAACGACGGCGTACACTTGCTGCTTATAATATGAATTTTATTTATTTATTTATTAGAAAAATTCATAAATACCTATTATACACCAATATTAATTTTTCCGAAAATTATAACCTTAAAAATGGGGTGCGTTTTATATTGAGATTTTACCGTAACATTAGTAATGGATGGGGACCTTTAAAGTCAACCCGTAAATTGGTATGCAAAAACAAGAAAGGGAAATGTCAAGTGCTTTCTCTGAATTATCCTTGATTTGATGGGTTAATCCTTTAAACAATAGAAATGATAAACTACAATCAAATAATTGTTTGTTGTGATTAAACTGGTAATAATTTTCTCTCAAAATTTTACATTGTCATAACACTTTCTTGTCTCTTTTTTCCCTGATCGTCATATAATTTAAAAGCCCTCGTCAGTAAATTTGGGTATGGAAAATTACACGTACGCTTTAGGAACCCATAACACATTTATTTATAAACCAATTTTAATGATTTTAACTTTGATAGATATTGAAAATATCTTTTGTTTGTCAGATCGGTTTTAGAAAATGTTGTTTAATAAAAAATTCAATGAAAAATGTGATAAGGTTGCCAATGCAGCCCTGAAGGAAACTAGTTTTTTATAGTACAGTAAAACCTCGATATAGCGAACTTCGAATAAATCAGACAAAATTTTGTACGAAAAAAATAGTGTTTTTAACTCAAATATGTATAAGATTTATTTTATTTTGACAATAAAAAAAATAAATATTTTATATTTTTCAGATATATAACTTTACATTTTAATACTTTATTATTCCCGCAAATTTAATTCTTGTTAGACTTACAACATATAAATAGAAGAAGAAGAAGTTATATGGTAATCTCCGGAGTTGTTTTGTACAAATTCATTTTTAATGCCATGGATTTCACACTAGTCTATGTAGTTTAATTTGTTTACTCGAAGTTTGAAGTAAATGAATGCATTTATTACTTCATTTACTAAGTTTGTTTATTTCTAACTTCAATAACTTTGTAAAAAACTTATTTTTTTATAACAGATTTTCGACTTTAATGAACACCTGCTCACTCACATTAGTCCCTTATATTGAGGTTTTACTGTACTTAGATTTATGTTAAGAATTAAATAAAAAATAATTAATTGACGTTTGCAATGAGTCTAGACTTTTATTTCTATCAACACTACTAATTCAGTTGCGGATACCAAATATTAATACAAATTTAAAGAAATGAAAATTTATTTTATTAATACTCCTGATTTGGTGGACTACGGCACGTTAGGCACAGTATGTAATTTGGGTACGGCATCATAAAACCTTAGTTAGTATGACTCGGGGAAAAAATGATCTCTAACTCGATTTTAATTTACCATGGAACCGTAGTACAGGGTGTCCGAGCGAATTAGCGGTAGAGGGGGAGGCTCTTTAGGTTAAAATTCGCTTGCAAGCTCAATGCAACTGCATATTGTGTCTCTCTCTTTCATGCTAACTAAGATTTATGACCGTCCCTGATCATGTTTTTATACACTCCTTAGCTCGAAACATCGACCTTAAACATAACAGTGGATTGCCGCTAATTCGCTTGGACACCCTGTAAATACTTCCCTGGCCAGTTTTCCATCTGTTCAGCAAGATTTATGACATCCTCTGTCAAACCGGTTTTCTAGTCCCAGTGATTGACGAACGACCACTTTAAAACCTATAGAATTATATCTCCACCCTGTGGCAACTCAGTAACAAATCAATCTGTATATGTATAATTATTATTAAGTTTTAAAATGTCTTCATAGGGTAATTCATTATGTGCAATAGATTACATAGTGTGGATTGATTATATGCGACTGGTTGAGAAAATATTTTACACACTGTACATCAAAAATGCACGTCAAACAACTTTAAAAGCTCTCTAGTAATTACATTCTGTTGTTATTTGACTTGCACCGTTAAAGGAAAGTACTGTAACCTAAAATGAGGCAATGGCAGTGTAAATATGTAATTTGATTGTACATAAAAATTATATAATCATCTAGGTTTTAATCGTTAGAAGCTGTCTAACGAAAATTTTTGTCGTATTACTTACAAAGTTAAAATAAAGTTCAATTATAAAATTTAAATACACTAATGTCTATCTATATACTATACATTGTACTAATATTAATGAATGAAATCAGCTATACATTAGTTATTTTTTTTAGAATTAGTAATACAATTAGTTTATTGCAATAAATAAAATTGAGAACGAATAATTTAGAAGCAGTTGTTTAGGGATATGATGAGATTTTCTTTATAGGCAGTGTGTGTGAAGTAGAAATTACGTTTGTTAATTTTTTTAAATTAAGTTATAATTTAAATAAATAACTGTCAAGTTTGTTGACAAGTGTTGAACACAAATTATACAGTCTACGATGATTGTTAGTCCCAATTTGACATCTCTTTACTTAAACATTGAACTACAGTTTCAGTCATTCCAATACAATTATTCCCTTACAGATTAATGATATTACAAAACCACAGGTAGTTCAGTTTGAATCTAGATATACTTAGGAGGAATACTCAGAAAAAAGTGTGAAACGGTCAAATGGAAAGTCTACCTAGTAACTGTCTTTCTTTTGTACTCTTTGTAACTATTCTTCGTAACTATATACGTATTGAATGACTCACTAGAGCAGGCCTGCACTAGAAACAGACTTGGAACTCACTAGACGCGCCTCGTAAACAAATCTTCTCACCAGAAGTGCGTAAAATTACAAAAATAGGAAGTCTCTGAGGCGTTACTTCTTTTGTACTACCTACGTTAAACGTTACCGAAAGCATATATCACAAGTATCAAGTCAAAAAAGCTAAAATCAGCACTAAAAAAACCCCTCCTACACATTTATTTTTCATTTTTTTGAAGATGTTTGACACTAGTTTTTATTTTATGAGTTATGAGAAAGTGGCGGAGGGACAGAAAAAGTCGAGAAAACAACAAAAGTAGAACGGATAAAGAAAGGCCCAACAGATTGAAAAACAAAAAGTCAAGGATGAGACTGGAATGCAACACATGAAGCACTTAAGTAGCTAAAGGTGAACTACAAAATTGAAAAAAGTTCACACAATGGAAAATAATAATGCTTAATTTATTTATCCATCATCCATAAATAAATATAACTGTAGTTTCATTAATAGAAAAGTTCACAAAATATTTTCATTTTCATGAAATGATTAATATTCATTTTTGTGGTAGTCAATTCGGAATTCTAGTAGAAACTATGTCCTAAATCAAGTCTTAATTCATTATCTAACGCCCCCTCTAGAAGCTAAATATTTAATATTTTGGTTTTTATGTACCTTAGTTTTTAGTTATTAATATCACTTATGTACGTAGTGCATGCAATGTAAAATAAATTTTCACACAGAAGAGAATTTTTAATTAGTATTAAACCTTAATTAGATTTAAGTTTTGCTGTTCTTTTTGTTATGTATGTTACAAAATGTTGATATTTAAAAAGAATTAAAAAAATAAATATTTTGAATATATGTTCTTTTAAATAATCCTGAAAACCAACCGTTTTGACTTACATTTTTTATTTTACTTACTTCAAGATGTAACCTTACTGCTGGTTTACATACATAAATAAAATAAAGTGAAAATTTTATAACCATATTAAAAGCAAAAAGAATTGTTGTTTGTTTACTTCATAAGTAGTATTCTTAAAATAGTAATTATTCATCTCTCTAAAATATGTCTGTCCCGATTTTTATAATTTATGTAGCATAGTTTCTGTTTTACAATTTATATAAGTAACTCTAAATTAAAGTTGATAATAATATTAATAAAAATAAAATAATATGTAAATACAAAGAATTCTGTGGATTTCTTATGTCATTTTACATTGCATTTGTGTACATATTGCAAATAAAAAAATTAATCTGCTACGTTTTCTTAGCGTAATACGGCAATAGTTCATATATATATTTCAAAACCAACATAACTTAAAAATAAACATAATTTAAATGGAAACAATTTAAAAACAGAACGTAATTAAAGAGAAACGTAATTTAGAAGAAAACAATTTAAACAGAAACAATTTAAAAAGAAAAGTAATTTAACGAGAAACATAATTTAAAAGAAACCTTATTTACTAATAAACATAATTTGAGGAAAATTATTTAAAGAAGTTGGCAGTTCGGAATCCCAAGAACACATGAGGCCAACACTACTTTTTCTTCTCAAAACAATAGGTAGACTTTCTGCCTAGTGGGTAAATATCATATTTGAATAAAGGGCAAGAAAATTTTTGTTGGCAAAATTGGAATGAACTGAATTAAGTTCAATTGGAAGACAAAAACTCGGATAATGAGGAAAAAGGTAAGAATGGATATGGACAGTGATGAACAAGGAAAGAATTTACTGGGAAGGAAAGAATGAACTGAGATGAGAATTAAATTGGAAGGAAATAATTAAATGGGAAGAATAAAATAGAAAGGAAAGAAGAAAATCGAATGTTGTCATATACATCAAGGACCTACCTACAAAGAGAGACGATGTAAAAATACCGTGTAGTAAAAAAAATCCCTATGTATTTAAAACAACGATGTAAGCACAATTTTAATGAGTAAGTCCTCAAGTAATAATTCATCCTGGTGATGATTAATCCGGTAATGAGATGATAATTAATCTGGTGATATTTCATCCTAGTGACAATTCACCCCAAGATTAATCACCCCGAAATGAACCATCTCGAGATGAACCACAACGGGATGAAACGTCCAACGATGAATCACCCGGAGACGATTCTCCCAGAGTAATTCACCCCAGTTGTAAACCCAAGACTCCAACTACTGTAATTGCTGTGTGAAATTAAATGAAAGATTACAATTGACAACTGCTTTGTAACATGCTCTTCATGTAATAATACACTTGTCAGTTCTTCCAGCCTCCGTACTGCGACTGGCCCGGGTTCCACTCGTCGCTTCCACCGTGTCCGTACTCGCCCTGGTCTTTAGTGTGCCAATTGTAGTCCTTACCTTTCGGTCGGAACTTGTCCTTGGCCAGCTCAGGCTCATCGGACTTTTGCCAGTTTTCGTCCCGCCATTGTTCGCGGTAGTAAAACTTCTTCTTGAAGTGCTGATCCGGCTTGGATTTCTTCTCCTCGGGGTGCCTTTGATACTTCAGCAAGGCCGGGTTTAAGCGGGTAGAGCTCTTCTCCAGAGGCATGTCAGGGCCGAAGTTTACCGACAAATTCGGCGAGGAGGGAGACGGCGTGCGCGGCGGCCCCGTTTCGTCGTTCTGGTCGACAATCGGCGGACTCTCGGAGTGCTTCTTGCTCGACGGCGTTTTGAACAGAGTCGGCTTGGTGTTCGGGTTCAGCTTAATCGATTGTTTCGCAGAAGGCATGGTTATGGTGGCCGGTGGTGGGTCGCCATGACCAATGCCCGAATCGGGAGAGGTGTTGCAGCTGTCAGTCCCCTCAGTCGATCGCCTTCGCTTATCCAACTCCGTTGAAGCAAAGGCAACCAGCCGATCGAAACCGGAACTTATCCTGTCTTGCCACTTCGACTCTTCCCCTTCTTCTTCCACCTCGACGTCTACCAAGAGCAACACAGAAAGCACAAACATGTTAAAATTATTTGTTGACTGAGTACTAAGTGTACATTATGAAAAAAAAAGTATTTTATTCGCTTATTCAATAGTGAGATAGTGGGGTAAAAATGAAATACTTTTTTTCGATAAATAAAACCAATTTTGGAAAACCACATTCAGCAGTAACAGCAAATCGTAACAAAGTACAGCCGGAGTGACGTTAAGAAAAAAGGTATCACCTTCATTAGGCTTCTACATCAAGCTTGTGGTTATTCAAAAATACAGTTCAAAATGAAATGTAATTAAAGTTGTTTTTTCTTATGTTTCATTAAAACCTCTGCAAACCTACTTAATAATGTAATGGCAAAAAACAAAATGGCTTCATTTTTTATTGACAACCAAACTGAAAAATAATAATCGTTACAAAAAAAGAAACAAAAAGAACAAATCAAGTAATTAGCTACACCAAGAATTAACTACAAGTTTAATACGTTAAGTCAACCACCACCAATGAGGATTATAATACAAAAAATTAACGAAAACTAAGAAAATAAAGAAACAAGAGAATGTAATAAAAAATTAAGACAGCTACAGCAAAATAAAAGTAATTAAAATAAATATAGCATTAAGCTACTTACCACCAAATTTTATCAGCCATCTAATTATCTAATATGGATGGGATATAATGCATGCGCTTTTATGTGCGCGTGAGATTGTGCATGCCAGAACTGTGCTGCCTCCTATTTTAACGCAAACAAAACTACAGTAAATATAAAAACTCCATGTGCCATTATAACACGAATAACTTTTCTCACGGAAGGAGCAGTCTCAACCCGACTCTGCTTGTACAAAATCCTTGAAGAAAACGCTTCAGCTCGGAAAATTTAATCGTGCAATAATGTTTTTTGTAAGTTTTATAATAGTAATTACCTCTATTACACTACTACGCAATTTATTAAAGGAAAACTAACAGTTAGAATAGTAACAGGTACTCCATAGAGTCGTAACGAGAAGTCACTTAACTTTGAAAGCAATCACAGTTTTTAATTCCAAATTTTGTGTATTTTCAGATCGTTTGCTGAGTTTGTGAATAAAATTGGTAATTAAAAAGCCATGGTATAAACATATTTTATTTTGTTCAATTGAAGCCGGTGCCGATTGTAGTAATGGCTTAATTTAAATGAGTTAAATTGAAATAATATTTTGCATTTACATGTTTTAAATTTCAATGTTTTGCATTTAAGTATATTAAATTTGAATTTTTTTGACTCAAATATTTAACAATAAATTTGTTTATATCAAGGTGCTGAGTTAACCAAAAAATGGATTAAAATAAAAGTTTAATTATTAACATGATTGTAAGTAGTTTAAATATAAATTAAAAGAATAAATTATTTTTTCCAAATGAGAAAAGAATGCCAAGAATATAACAAATTTAAAAAAAAAAATAATAAAAAAACCAATGAAAAAATAATGAAAAAAAGTGAATATTAAGAATGAAAAGAACAATGAAAAAAAGGACGAGAATGAAAATACATAGAATGTAAAAAAATAAAAAAATAGAATTAAATAAAAATAAAAATGATTAAAAAAAATAATGTGATGATACAACATGATTTGATCATGAAAATAGAACAAACAAACTCTATTGTAGCATCATTGCATACACCACATATAATCCGCAACCTAATCATAATACAAATAGTGCAACAAAGAAAAAAAGCATATAAGCTATTACTTGATTCTTTTCAAACTTTCTTTTCTTTGTTTGCTCGGATCAATTTTTATTCAGAAAGGGAAGCAAGCGCAATATTGTACTACGACAAATTAATGAGAAAGCATGCCGTGAAACAATCTAAAAAATGAAGCATTCTGCTACATAAAAATTTTGTTTACCGTAAAATCTCAAATATAATAGGCACTTTTTTCTCATTTTCCTTAATGAAAATCTAGGGTGCGTATTATACACGAGTAATGGCAGAAAAAATAGTTATTGTGTGTCTAATCCACCACATAATTACTGTTTTTTTGCATGCTAGATGACAATGCGCGTATCTCCTACCGACAGTGTACACTTGCTGCTTCAAATGTGAAATTTTATTTATTTATTTATTAGAAAAAAAAAACATAAATGCCTATTATACACTAATATTAATTTTTCCGAAAATTATAACCTTAAAAATGGGGTGCATATTATACCCGAGTGCGTATTATATTGAGATTTTACGGTAGTTGATTTTCGATTATCCACTTGAAGACCTGAACCTTTCAATCACTGTGTAATTACTTTACATTACCTACTTTTGAACATATACAAGAGTATGTTTACATAATTTAACACTTCCAATTTAATATTTCAAATTTAAGTTATCTTATTGTTGTTATTAATGTTATTGTTATTAATATTATTATTCATTTAATTATCTTGTATATCTCCTGGTAGGTACAGCAAACGCACCAACGTAGACATAAAAGACATACATCTCCGTCATGTAAAAATAAACAATAATGTAAAAATAATAATAATGTAAAATCATTGTTAAAATAAACAACAATATAAAAACAAACAATGTCAAAAGGTTTTTTCCAACAACACAATTTTACCCTTCAAGAATCATTTAATGAACGGTACAGAGTCGGCCAAGGAATGAATTTGTATAGTATTGCAGTATGGCGGTGTATATTTTATGAATGGGACGACCCTGTACCGTACACTAAACGGTTCTTGAACGGTCAAATCATGTTTCTGGAAAAAATCCAGAATAAACAATAACATAAAATCAATTTAAAAATAAACAATAATGTTAAAACAAATATGAATATAAAAATTCCGCATTCGATGCAAGATGAATCAATGAAGTAAGAACCAATATTTTAAGGCCTACTGCATAAATTAGTACTGGTTTGATGGTATATGCATGCAGGTATTTTTTCTAATCGAAATCAACAAATGAATGGAATTGAAATAAGCTAATGAGATAATGCGTTTGTTTCATCGTCGTGTTTCAAGTAACTTGAAACATTCTGAGACTGCGCAGTGAATAAAAAGGCTACCATTTTTATTCACTGCGCAGTCTCTGTGTTATTTGAAATACGAAGATGAAACAAACCCATTGTGTTGCCATGTGCAAAATGAGAATGAATTTTATTAGTGTATAACTTATGTGATGTATAAAATAAAACAGACATAAAGATCTCTTTGAAACAATCATCGTGTAATGAGAAACTTGTCTAATATACGCAGGTGATCCAGTTAACCGATCAAAAACCATCAATAGTCAAAATCAAACGGCAGTATACTGCACACAAATCATCGTGCAATATATTTAAGTAGAAAAGTAAAAACAAGAAACACTGTTTGATAACTTATGAAGAAAAGATTTAGTTTTTCTTGTGTTCTATTTGTGTTGGCTGTTTAAATTGATTATAATCACAGAAATCATAATAATAGAAGTCTTTAGATACATTGCTGTTGAAGCCAGCATCTCATGTAAACAAAGGCATCAAATACCTATGTAATTTGCTAGTATGTACTTTCTCGTATGTTACCGCCCTAACTACGAAAACGCAATCGAGCATGTTCGTATTCAACATTGAAACGTGTCGTTCAATTGGTTTGTTCACATTTCAATTTATTAAATTGTTTTTCCTAGACAAATTTAAATGATAAACTTTGACAGATTTTGAGGTTAAACAGTGAACCCATTTGCATCTTAAATCGAAACGTCAAGCAATTTATTACTGCTTCCGTATTCCCATAAATTATAATTGAGGTGTTCCGCGGCAAAAGTGCCCATATCCATTTGCAAAATAAATGGAGAAATACCCTTTTGCTATACATATCCTTAGCAACAGGATCTATCTTCATTCATTTTACAAATGGATGTAGGCACTTTTCCCGCAGAACGCCTCAATTATTATAACGTTTTCATTGTAACAATTTTAGCACCTGATCATGGCCGGAGAGGGCCGAAACCGGTTGTGCCAACAATAAAAGTTTTAGCAAGAAAAAACATAATCGTTTCATTCCTCCCAACATTGATCTCCTTCTTGCTGGATTCAACACTTATAATTATCATCTTACGAGTAAGTAGAAAGGGAACAAGAAGTCTTATTAATAATATTAAGAACAATTTCTAGTGGCTGTAAAATAAACGTTGGCGCATACAGCAAATTTTGTTTGGAGACTGTCGAACTTTATGTCAGTTTATATAACTGGAACTTCTTGCCCCAAAGTATACATAAAATTTTATTACACGGAGGGGAAATAATGCACTACTGCCCATTGGCGTTCATCATGTATTCCGCTTTCCCCCTTCCCATTAAATTATATTCTTAAAACCATTTTTCTCTAAAATGATTCGTTTGCCCGTTAATTGCAAGTATCAGGATAAATGGACCACCCTGTAATATTATAATTATACTCTGCCTTCTCATTAAATTACATTTTTAATATCTTTTTTTTTCTAAAATGATTTGTTAGTATGATATTTCCAAATATCAGCCCATGACGCCCAGGGAAGAAGCCTGAAATTATTCTCTACTAGCATTAAATGCACTGTTTACTTCTGACCATCATCCGATTAGTTAAATTTGACCATCGGTTAAGCATCTAATAAATTTTAGGAAAACAAAGCTCAAGTACAGAATACATCAGCGCTGACTAGATGTCTAATCAGGCGAAGAGATAAAATACAACAGTGAATATTTTTATTGTGCGCTGCACATGTTAAGATACGTCGAGGTCAAATACACGTTTTTTATAACGATTCTGAGGAGACAAAATCGCAACTAATTTATTATTGGCTGGAAGGAGGAGTAAACCTTATAAAATCAATTTCAGCCTCAACGTATGCAACCAGTGCCTTAATAGTATATAAAGAAAGAACTATATGTTATACGTGCTAAGATGCACAAGCTAATAACTGTGAATGCAGAGTCACAATTTCTCAGTACTGTTCTTACCCAGTTCTTTCCTTTTGAAAGTTTTTTTCTCATATTCACGTTTTCGTTTAGTTTCAGTTAACTTGGTATCGATATCGTTTGAATACTTAAATAGCCAATTTTAGTTTACAATGTCAGAAAAAAGTAATTTTATCAATTTAACAAAAACTGGAAATAATAATACATATTGAAAATGGTGCATCGAAGAATGAGATGCAATTAAAATATGGAGTAGGAGAATCTTCAGAAATATTTTTAAACAACAGGATAAACTATGAAAAAGAACTTGCACTTATGAGGAACTAGATATGGCACTTTTAGAGTGTTTGACTGAGTACATAAAAATTATGATTAAGTTTAAACCTAATAAGAATTAAACAATTTGTAGAAGCATTTTTGTGTTGATTTTGGTACTTTGTGGATTATCCGTGAAATTTGCTTATCCGCGATTGCTGAGCTACTCATTATCGCGAATAATCGAGAGTTTACTGTACTCACATTCTCATGTAATTCGACAGAAAACTTCACCGACACCTTTGATTTGCGATCCAAAGTCTTGGATAACCACCAACAAGCGACATTCACAAAAATCCACCTCGAAAGATAGAGTTGGCAACGGCTATTTCACTGTTTAACTTTGGGTGGCTGTATCTCCCTAGGGGTTGAAGATCGGACAGGGGTAATATAAACTTTTTTGCTTCTTTTGGTGAGTACTATATGTGATATGATTTTTGAAAAGAGGAACAGAATCACCCTGTATATTGAATATGAATTTGATAAAACATTAGATTATTATGTGTTAGTATCAGTCCTTAAGAGCCAAGAAGCATACCGGATTTCTATCTTTTAAAAGTATAGGCTCACCGCATATTTTTTGGATATTAAAAATCGTCAAAAATTTTTTTTCTTAGGGTAGATTATAGGTACCAAGCCCCTTCTTTAAATTTATTTTTATTTAGGAAAAAAAATATATGTTTGTAGTTATATTAAAAAAACTCAGTGCACCGACAATCTACACGTAAAAACAATTCAATAATGTAAATACGAATTTGTTGTAATATTTATTATAAACTTAAAAATTAAAAGATAGCTCTTGCCTTTGGAATACAAATAGATACGATGACAGCGGTGCTCTTGGCTCTTAATACACACGATTTTATATCCTTCAGGATTTTTTCCAATTATTGTGATTAATGCCATTACATAAGGCTGATGGGTATAAAAAACTATTCTATAAAAATAACATGGTTTTCTTCTAGTGTGATAGTAATTACATATGGGTGAAAATTTAAAGCAAAAATTCATATGAACTGAAATATCTAGCAACTGCAATTACCAATAATGAGAAAAAGAATTATTTTTTGAAATTATGGGCAGTTCTAGAGGCATCGAAGGAGGCTGGGGATGAATTACAATATGTAAACTTCACAAAAAAAAGATACAGATTTAGTGGTTATTAAAAATTTAAACCATGGAAACAAAAACTGTAAAAACAAAAAAAAACATAAAAAAACTAAAAGTGAAAATAAAAGTCATAAACACAAAAACCGCCAAAAACAAAAACTACGAAAATAAAAACTATGAAAAAAACCCGCGGAAACAAACACTGAAAAACCAAAAATCGTAAAAACAAAAACAATAACCATAAAAACCTAAAAACATCTCCACCAGCCAAAAACAAATATTCCTTGTTCATGAACGTAATACACACAACATGAAAATACGAATAAATCAATATATAAATGAGTGAATTGCAAAATAAACAATTGAACAATATTTACCCTCATCAGGCCGCTTCCGTGTCTCGTGAACTTCGTCGACCAAGGGAGTTGAGGTGTTTGAATGGGGTTCAGGCGAGGAGGTATTGGCGACTGGGTTCCTCTGGATGTCTTGCATATAAGCAGAAGGCCGCCTCGGTGTGTTGCGGGTAGGACCTTGGATGACGGGGGATTCCCTTTTGTACTGGTAATCCGAGTTGATGTTTTCAGTCTTGATGGCACCAGAGGGATCTTGGAACGTAGGCATATTCGGGATTATGGAAGGAGGCAGGAAGCTCCGCCTGTCATAATCCATTTCTTCTTTGATGTGTTGGGAGTTCAGCACGCGAGCTTGCAAGCTGGCCGCAAGGCCCTCAGGTACAAAGTTGCTTCTAGATTCGTCCAAAGATATAACTTGTGGTTTAACGTCGTTGAAATATGATTCGTGATATGGCTTTATGTCCGCTCGGGGGAGAGGGGTGTATTGCTCGTTTTGTGTATAACTCTGAGATACTTTGCCATTTCTGTTTTGCGATTGGGTGGGGTATAAAACAGTAGTCCGAGGGGAATACTGAGAGAGACGGGGAGAACGTTGGGGTGGATGAATGTAGGTGGGGATTTGTTGCTTAACGTGCGAATGCATGTAAGCCAAGCCTTCTAGACCATCAGCTGAGGATGGTCGTGAAATAGGACTGTACACCTGCCGGATGATAGGCTCTTGTTCCTTCAGTGGAAGTGGGATTTCGTTCGGAATTTTAACGTTGACCCTTTCGGGCCGGGGCGGAAGGTTGGCGTTTACGACGGATCTAGAAGTAACTGTTGTCGTGCCTTGGATGTCACTCATGTCGATTGCAGCGTTGATGATGGATTGATTAGAGATTTCCAGAGTGCGTTCAATTTCCCCGGACATCAAGTCGCCGATTGTCCTAGTGGCGACTAACCCATCATTCTGGGTGAAATGATGCTGGGCTGCAAGTTTCTCTTGGGACAAGTGACGCCTAAGCGCTAACTTCGCAGGAGACACTTGGGTGTAATCCGGTTGTTCCTGGCGAGGCACTTGCGGGGATATCCGGCTGATCTCGGACTCGCGGTAACAATCGACCATGCTCGCTAAACCTTCCTGGTGCAGGGGAAAATTCCTTATTTCTTCAGCCGGCTTGGCAATGTTCTCGTTTCTTATGTGCTTGTACTTGGATTCTTGTTGCCGTGGAACGTTTGTCGTCGATTTGTCCTCTTGCTTCGTCACAAGGAACTGCTGATTGCTGTGATAGAGGGTAGTGTTTGCATTTGAAGCGGCATATTGCGGGTTGCTAGCAGGGGGGTAACCTGGAGCTTGGGTCTGGGTCTTGGTGCGGTTGTGCTGATCTTCATTCAAAACCGACGTAATAATACTCTTAAGTCTATCTTCGAAATTATCACATCTCGGAGGTTCTTGGGGTTTTTGCTGGTTGGCAGGTTGTTGCTGAGGAACGGGAGTATAGCTTGCATTGGTATAGCTTGCCGTGCCCATTTTAGCTCGCTTGGAAACTTGAACGGGCGCAGGCATGGTACTACCGCTCCTTGAGTGTGTCCCCCTCGTGTTGCCGCTCGAGATGGACTGTTTGGTGTTGGTGGTTTGCGGCAGTTTGTTAGCGTTGGCAGATAGTTTACTTGCTTCAATCATGCGTCCCTTTTCCAGAATCTTCTGCGCTAAAATTTCCGGGTTTTGCTCTTCAATTTTCGCGATGTCCGGCACATCTGGCCAATCTTGGGACCGAGCCCGATAGTCCCTAGACTTCCTAGACGACTTCGGGTTGTTTTGCTGTTGGCGCACGGCCAAAACTTGCGCTTGTTTCCTCTCTTCGCTTGATTTCTCCAATGACAAAACTTCACCCTCAAGCAATGAGACTTGGTTGTGAAGCTTTTTCCTGTGCGACAGCGTCGAGGAGATTTCTCGAAGGATGCATTCCTCCGCTACCCTCGGAGAAATCTCGCGCGATGGATCTTGTTTAGAGTATTTTTCTGTGATTTCCTGCTGCCGCTGCATGACGAGATTCTTCTGCTCTTGCTCCAGATTCCCGACTTGAATTTGCAGCTTGCTCGCCTTCGCCTGGAGCTCTTTATGTCTACAAACGATCTCCTTAGCCTTCGCCAGTAAATCGACTGGAGAAACTGCATTAATGCCGAGCTCGCTCATCCGGGCCTTCAAGAGTGCCACGCTGTCGTCAATGAGCACCTTTATCTGTTTCTCTAGCTGAGCTGCACGGTTTTGCAGCCGCTGGTTACGCTCCTTCTCTTCCTTGATGTGGTTCTCTACCAAAGCTTTGAATTCTGGGGACTTCAGTTTGTCGATCATTGCCATGTACTGGGCCCGGTACATGTCCAACAGGATTTGAAGGGCATACGGGGTATTCGCGGGCGTAGGTGGAATTTCTAGCTCATTGTGGATCATGTCTGTGCTCAGAGCTGTAAGTTGCTGGTCAACTGTGCCAGGGGCTGGAGGTATTTTCTTTCCATTAGCTACAACAAATGTTATGCAATAATATGTTTGTTCTGACAGACTGATTTTTTTTAATGTTTATTTTGTAGTATAATCTGTTAATTGCCACTATAAGATAAATAATATCGTTTTTTAACATAGAAATCATTAATCTTAAAAATATGGCATACATATTAGCTCTGCTCGTAGAATCGATCTCTGATATTTTAACTCTCGCCAAACAACGTGGGTAACCAGTGAACCCACTTAAAATGACGTTCCCACATTTTTTCTTTAGGGTAGCAGACTAGATTACTCTACAAGCAAAGTTATTATCTCAAAAAGCGAACATTTAAGAGCAATTTCAAAACCAAACCTTGCTTAGTATTAATATAGTTGTTCCATTATTCTAAACTCTTTAACAAATAAATAAATAAGCAAAGGGGAAATTTGATATTTAATTTATATACGTTAACTGGATACTGGACATTAGAAAGAGAAAGTTATGACATTTTATTATTGTTTATGTTAAACTATCACCCTAGTTTGTTGATGTGTTTATGTTTCTTATACCTTTGTTTCTTGCATGTTTCTGTTTCTCACCTTTTCTTAACTTCATGTTTGTGCATCTCGTCTTTATTCCCGTCAGTTTTTCTGCCGCCTGTTTCTTTGCAGTTTGTTGAATTCGAGTTTTCAATGTTCTTTATACAGTGTGAGTTTTTTAAAGTGTTACAAGACGATATCTCCAAAACCAGTTGGAGTATTTAAATGAGACTTTAGGGAAGTTAATGAAGGTCCAGGGTGACAAATTTTGACATGTTTGACTTCACCTCCCCCCTCCCATTTTGACAGGAGAGGGGGTAACTTTGAAATCTCAAATGGAATGATACAATTTTTATTTTGAAATTCGAATTTATGATAAAATCTATGTACATTGGAAAAAAATTGTTTAATTTGCGTTAAGAGTTACTGTTTGCACATTCGTTCCTGAGTTTATTTATTTCAATATTTATTTAAACAACTTTACAATAGGAATTTTTGCCTAATATTTTGGTATTCACTTTTCCTAATACTTTACTATCGTTTAAACAAATAAAAAAAAATACTAAAGTACCCAATTGAAATGGAAAACGAAAGTAATTGACAGTTACAACTAACATTGGTTTTTCTTATTATCCAAAGCCTGCTATTACTTGCTTTTTTCGAATACAGGGCCGCTCATATTAAACGCCAACGTGCAATGACTTGACCAACAGGTTAAATTTTTAATCTATTTTTATAATATGAAAAGAATATATCATTCCATTTAAAAAAAATGAGTTAGTGCCATTTCAATTTTAGCATTTTTAATCAATATTTTTGAGCCCCTATTTAGTAACAGAAAAGTGAAACGGGGTGGATTCGCATCGGGCAAGCTTACCCTTGAAACACTTATCAATTTAAAACCCCCACATTTAACCGTTTCTCTGAGAATGAATTTTAAGTAAAGTAATGTTTTGACCAAAAATTATCTGAACAAGTTAATATCTCGAAAATTATTGATTTTAGGCAATACAAACCAGGTACCTTTGGAAAGGTCTAAATAAGTAGATTTTAGTAAAATTTTTTAAAATGGTGGGGTGCCATTTAAGAAAATGAACTTGATGTCCCCTGTGCGCCCCCTAACTATATTTGGAGATACAAAATATTTTAAGAAGGTACCTTTTTTAATGCAATATAACTTTTGTATTTACACATTTGGTCTATCTTCTGCAACAAAGCCACAATCCACCCGATCCACCGAGGTTGGGACACCCTGTATAGTTGTAAATATCGGACAAACGAATCATGTTAGAGACAAATGGTTTTAAAAATATAATTTAACCCGGGATCGGTCGCTAATGTGTCGAAAAGACCGACAAATATTTATTTTCATATTTCACGAAGTCTACATTTGGCGACGCTGCGTCGTCAGTTATTCTTCAAAAACATACTAACTCTGCGAATGTAAGTTAGTGCAGTAATTTAATTCATCGCGATCCGGTGTTTTTGTTAGTTGTTAACTGTTGTCGGTCATATCGACCGTCTTGCGACCGTTAACGCCAGCTTTTCTTCGCTATAGTTCAACATTATTTACATAACGTTTTCGGTAAGAAATTGTATATCATTCACTTTAAATTTGATT
>JAWQRP010001546.1:0-18654 GCA_033557875.1 Quadriops clusia | reverse complement strand
CTTTTATAAGGACCAATAAGATGTAAATTCTTTTGCAGGAGTTCTGCGAACGACCTTCTATCTTTGTCACTCAACATTGAACACATCTTCTTCGCTAGTTACTCACATGGAAATTTTTTATTAATAGAACCAGAAACAAACTCCTCCCTTTTCGTGAATTTTACTACTTCCCCTCTTACCGTTGCCCCTCAGGTCTTTCGAAAAGATTGATGCTCAACGCTCTTAAGTGACTGAAACATTTAAAATTCCAATAATAAAAATAATAATTAACTAAATACAAAAGATAAAAAAGAACAATTAAATTTTGTTATAAAAAATTCAATTTTGTTATAAAAAAATTTAATTTTGTTATAAATAAAATATTAAATAAACTTAAGCAAACGATTTTCAATTCAATGAAAGATAGGAAAACGGATTTGTAGCAAATACGTTCAGCTTTAATTCTACATTTATTATTAACGATCTCTTTGAACAGTTATCCTGTTTGTTAAGGAGTCGTTGGTTGTGGGAGTCCTTGTTTGCTAACACTGAAGCCAATATGGCAATAAGAAAAAATAATAAATAAAGGATGAGGTGGTGTCTAAACAGAGCAGAACGGACTTAATTGAATAAGTTATGACCCATGCTTCCATTGACAGAAAAGTGATAGAAGAACTTTCTGGGGAAATCAAAGAGAAATGTAATTTAGGTGTATTGCCTCGATGATGGGAATTGTTTCCGACGTCTCAGGGGCATTATTTTCCTTTTGTTCTTTTGTCGCAAGTGGGAAATAATTTATGTTGTGTCGGGGGTACGGTAAAAGAATAATTAAATGCTGGGCATACAGGAAGCGTTTATTAAATACTTGACATTCTAAAATAAATTAATTTTAATTTATAATGTAATTTCTGTGTGACGATAACATGGCGCGAGGCGGAGGCAATAAACAAAATTTCTAAATAAAACTCCGGAGATGTAATTTTTGTGGAAATAACGACCTCTTTTAGAGGGAGAGTTTTCTTTTTTAGAGAGAGAGTTTTCTTGGGGAATGAGGGATAAAAAACTTTTATTACTTCTTCAGTGCAATAAAAACCTATTACTCCCTTCGCTACATTGGGAAGTACAAATAAGTAAAGCGTTTCCTGGCGATTCATTTCCTGTTCTTATAACAAACGTTCTTGTTGTTAAGAATATTTTTTTTGAATTTTTATTAGGATTCTTATTTGGAATATTTATATTTAAACATATTTATGATAGGAATGTTTATATTTACATTGGAATATTTATATTTACATAGGAATATTTATACATAGGAATATGTATATTTACATAGGAATATTTATATTTACATAAGGAGTATTAATATTTTTACTACATAAAAACACTTTACTAGAAATATTTTCATTGAAAATCATTTTCCCATTAAGTTTGTTTTCACCATTACGAACACAACAAATGGAAACAAATTACAGAAAATGCCTCAATACAACTTCAATGCGAGTACGTGTAAGCAACAAGGACTAGTTTGACCTAGACCCTTCCCCACAAATGAAATATCCATTTATCGTTCTCCTAGGGGGCTATAAATAAAGTAGCTAACGCGTTACTTTCAAATCGGCCTTGGCAATAACATTCGAAGCTTTGTCGAAAAGAAAAACTGGCAATCCAATGAACTACTTTCATATAAAATTCCCACTAATAAACTTTTCATCGATTCATGTCCTAGTGCTCAGGGCAAACGTTAGAACTTTAGTTTAGAACTCTTTGCATAATTAGCTCTAGAAACGTTGTTTAATTTTGTTTAATTCAAGTTAGAAATTGGGGAACCGAGCTATAACTTCCACGTAAAGACCTATCTCATTGCTTAATAAACTACAACAGTACAACATTATACACGTCAATACTTTGTTGACGAACAAGCCTGTTATTTCGAAAGGAACTTATCATCACAAAATTGTCTGAAATTACTACGATAATTATTATAAATTATAATCTATTATATTATCATTATTTCTTGGATTATTTATTAAGTTCTGCAAAGTTCAAACCACCATAATTTATCTTAAATTGTTGTTATAATCAACGCTTACATTTGTACACCTAATTGTAAATCCTAACCAATGTTTCTTGCACGAATGTGATTCTCCGGACACAATCGAGTTATCCTGGGGAAATCCAGTTAGGTAGTGCAAATAACAACCCTTGAAATAGGACAGCGACCGGTATGTCGCGCTAATGAGTGAATCTAACCCCTTCGCAAATTTCAAAAGCAAATTTTCAACCAACTAATATTCTTAATTGGCGTCGAGGAACTGCCATGTAAATTGCACCCTTATTACTGTCGTGTTAATGGTTTAGCATTGTTGCTCGCTCCTAGTTCTAGTTTCATCAAGCTGACTTCCAGAGGGTTGCTAATCCTGTTTTGTTGCGTTAGCAATATGTCCATCAAAACGTGTATTAAACCAACAAAAAACGTTAAGAGGGTTAATTTCGCAAATTTCAAAGATTAGGTACTCATTTTGAATGTAGGTACGTCACGTCTTTATGACTTCTTACATGTTAACACGTCTTTCCAATTAATTTTTTTCTTAATATTTCAACTAACAGGATTCAAGAATTTTGTTGCATTTTCATCTACAGGGTGTTTAAATAAAACATGTTTATAAAAATTCAAACTTCATATCGCTTCTTTGATGTAGTGAACACATACTATACTTAAGAATTACGCCATCTAGTGTAATATTGACTAAAAAATGTATAAACACTGATATTAGAAATTAGTAATGTGTTCTATTTCAAAGAGGCGGTATGAATTTTGAATTTTTTGTAAACATGTTTTATTTAAACACCCTGTATAAGTATACACTGTACCAAAAATTCATTATTTGGTTTTTGGCTACTTTGTAGCTAGCAAACATTATTGTAAATTTACATAACATTTGAATTTTACATTCAATAATTGTATTTTTATATTATTATATTATTTAGTGGTAAATTAATTTGACTGAACTTAATTTTTAGTACTTAATAATACATATAGAAAATATGCCTAAATTTTCAAATATTTCAATATTGGTTGTGTAAAGCTCAATTCATGAAAAGTAAATTTTCTGGTAAGTAAGTAAAATTACAGAAGTATCAAATTAAAATGACTACTATGTCCTGTAAAGTTACAAACATTTATAAATTCTTACATTTTTAAATGGTAATTATAATTAACTTCACTTATTAAACGATGTCCCATGGAAAAGTAATTTAATTTCTGAAAAAGAAAAATGTCAACCAGGGGAAGAAATGTAATTCGAATATGAACCTTAATTACATACTTCGGATAAGTGGCTTGCTATAGCATATGTAAAACAATATAATAATACATAGTAAATTAAAAAAAGTTTACTGTGATTTTACATACCTAACTTTTTTCTAACTGCATAATATTTATGAAAAATTATATATTTTATATATATTATTATATATTCATATGGTTTTTTTAGTAAACGCAATGTATTTTCTGTTTATATACCTGAATACCTGTAAATTCACATGTCTAAATGAGAAATATCAAGGAAAATCTATACTATTACAGAACCAATATGACATTTTATGTAAAATTGTAATTTTACACTTTTCTGTAATTTTAAATAATTTTTTACACTAGACATTTACAGCATCTGAAAACTAAGCACCTGAAATCTAAGCACCTAAAAATTAAGCACCTAAAAATTAAGCACCTGAAAACTAAGCACCTGAGAACTAAACACCTGAAAATTAAGCAACTGAAAACTAAGCACCTGAAAACTAAGCACCTAACAACTAAACACCTGAAAATTAAGCACCTGAAAACTGAGCAAATGAAAACTAAGCCCCTGAAAACTAAGCACCTGAAAATCATGAAATATACTTAGGTATATAATAATTGCTAAAGCTGCAAAATATGCATCTGAAAACCTCGTATAGCACTTTCAGAGCCCCTTTGATGAAATCTGTTTTTGATGTGCAGCTCGTGTTGCCCGGGAATTTCTTTGAGGCCTCGCAATTTGTTAAAATAAAAAGGCGGAGACAAAGTCGGGGACGTGTAATAAAATTCGTTTAATAATTTCTGCGAAGGCCAGTAATCTCAGTTTTACGCTCCTCTGTGCCGCCGAAGAAGTTAATTGCGCCTCCCTTTTAAAAGTTATTCTGTAATATAATCCATTATAGTGATAGCCGTAATAGAATCCCAGCTTTTTAATTAACAAACTCGATTCTATTCGGTTGATGACTTTTTAATAACTCAAGGCCTATCACTTTGGGCAATATTTTTTGATGAATATTTAACCTACTTGCGAGGGCACCAACTTTGATTTGATTCTTCTAAGAACTATTTCAACAAAATTGCGTTAAATAAATAAAAAATTAAAGTAAATGGAGCAAGTGCTCGAGTACCCACTCAACTAAATAGATTAGAATCAAATTGTAATAGATTTCAAGTAAACTTCCTTCGGTGCAAAAAGTATATAAAAGAAACTATAAAAATCTAAACCTTAGATTAAATCGTCAGGACGTCCATCAATGTTAAAAATGGGTTTCCTCAATTTTTACAAATTCTTACTATCAACTCTTTTATGTTCGATTTACGTTACATTAAGTAAGTACATTCGTTAATTTATGTAATAAATTTACAATATATACTTATACATATTTATTTTTAATAAAATAAATTATTATTATTTATTATTAAAGCTTTATCTTCACCCATCGAATCAATTCAAAATTCAGCCTGTATCACAATTAGAAACCACTCTCATCCACAATCATCGTTTTTTGGAATAATTGGCTTGGACATAACGAATAGATTAATATTAAACATCTCCCAAGAAAAGGACGCGTAAGTTTATTTTAATTACTAAATCTATTATTAATAAATAAATGTTTAATTACCAAAAAATGAATTTTTACTTATTAATAAATTTTGTGCCAATTAGGATGCAAATCGACTTTGACCAAGACAAGGAATCTGTATTCTCTGCAATGATTTTGGATTTCCGCAAGGACATGATCCAGATACTAACTCGAAATGCAAGTCAATTCAAAGTGCAAAGAAGAGGAAAATATCCGGAAAATTTCAATAATAAAAATTTCACTTTGGAAGTGAGGCCTTTGGAAATTGGCTTAGGTTGGAACATTCACGGCTACGCTATCTACTTCAACCAACAATTCTACTGCATTTGGGAAGAAATTCCTCATCTTGAAATTTTAAATGTTAAATATTTCAACGTTCAAGGGGCCAAAGTCCACAGTGCTAAAGTATGCGAATACTGAAAGTATACTTTCAGTAGTAGAACTATAGGAATACTAATGAAGTAATGAAATTGTAAAATTTGTAAATAGTCAAAATTAGACCCATATATTTCGTTAACCTAGAATGAAGTGTACAAACATCTGTTTATTATTACAAAATGTCCCTTCTCACTATAAGTACCTAAGTACCTACACAATCGAATCAACTTGAAACGCATCGATAATTATCTACAAAAACTCTATATAAAGGAAATAATTTTCGGATTTGAGCTCTTATACAAATAAACGTTCAATTGTCAACATCCTAATAATTTCATTTTATTTCAATTAAAAATGCTTAGAAACCCCATAATTTCTCTTTTACTATCAATTTATTTCGTCGGAATTTATCCCTATCTTGCAACTGGAGAATCTTGCACAAACGTGGAGAATTCAACACATCCAGAAGACACAGAATCCGTTTTCTTTGGGCAAATTAATTTGGACACCAACAATTCATTAATTTTAAATATTACCCGTGATTCAAAACTTTCATCCGAGTAAGTAACTTTATAATATTCTATTGTATTATTTTTATTCATTTATCATTATTTAACATTTAACATTTAATTTTAATTTGTGTACTTGAAGGTTTACTGTGAACCTAGACTTGGACAACACAACATGGTCCTCAGCAATGCTCCTAGATTTTCGCTCAACATTTATTTCACTCTTCACCGTTGAGGATAAATATGTACTTCAAAGGAGGGGTCCGTTGCCGGAAAATTTAAAAGACAATTTCGTTTTGGAGATTAAACCTGTTGAAATGGGGCCAGGATGGAAGGTGTACGGATATGAGATAGTCATCAACGACGAATTTTATTGCTTTTGGCAAGAAAGGCCTCAGCTGAAGATTATGGACGTTGCATATTTGAACATTAGATATTTTGGTGTCAATAGTGTTCAAGTATGCGCCAGTTAAATTATTGAATATTATTATATTATTATAATATTATTGTATTAATATAACATTATCATATTATTATAATATTATCATATTATTATAATACTATTATATTATTATAATATTATTATTATTAAATTATATAAAATTATAAGTATTAGATTATGTATGAAGTTAATTTAATGAAATGTTCAAACCCATTAAGGAATAAATAAAGATACATACAATTACTCTTAAACATATTATTTTTATTTCCTAACGTTTGCCAAGGAAACTATTACATATTTTGTTTAAAAATGAGCAGATTTTTCTTTGTAGAAAAAATATCACTAGTCGAAAAACTAAAAAATACTAATTCGTCCCCGATAGCAATTTTTTTTACTTTACCCTCGTAAATATTCCAAATTATTATCGAATTGTGGCTGTAGAACAAATCAACAAGCCAACTACTTTCACATTTTTCACTGAATACGACAAATCTCCAACAATATATTAATTGTTTTAATATTTAATATATGTATTTAACACCATTTGCAAAATAAGATGTAATATTCAAGGTCTAGGAAGTGAGGAACACGTTCTTCAGACAAGATCAATTCTAAGAATTTACGAAATATTTAAAATATTTGCTGGCAATATTCAAGTGATCGAGGAAATAAGAGTGCGAAAGTCGCCCTCGAGTATCCACTTAAGTTAAATATCGCAGATTACAAAATCCAATTGTAGGAACTTTACTAAATATCCTGTCGGAACTTTGAGTGTACCTCAACTTTAAGTATATAAAGGCAAAAATGAATCTGAACCTCAGACAAAATCGTCAAGACAATCGTCAGAACAACTGGTTAAAATGGCCTTTAACAAACTCTTCATCCTCACATTCAAATTGGTGCTATCAGTACTTTTGCTATCTGTTTATAGTGTATTAGGTGAGTACCGTAATAAAATTGCTTTTTTATTTAAAAAAAAATTATTGATTAAAAAAAAATTGATTAAAAAAAATTATTGATTAAAATAAAATATTGATTAAAAAAATATTGATTAAAAAAAATGATTGATTAAAAAAATGATTGATTAAAAAAAATTGATTAAAAAAATTATTGATTAAAAAAAATTATTGATAAAAAAAATTGATTAAAAAAAATTATTGATTAAAAAAAAATTAGTAATTAGTTAATACATTAATAATTACTATTTTAGAAATAAGTATGTCATGTATAAATATGTACATAATGTATAAATATCTTGTTTAGGTTCATCTTTATCCATTCAATCCAATGAAAACCCATGTTGCCTCTCAGTCAGAAACCAATCTCACCCAGAATCATCGTTTTATGGAATAATTGGTTTGGATGTTACGAACAGATTGGTCTTGAATATTTCCCAAGAAACTAGAGGGTAGGTTTTCATTCTATATTAATGTTACTAAAATTTTTCTACATAACTGTAAAATATATAATTTATGAAAAATTAATTATGTGTTCAATTTTATATCACAGGATGACAGTCAGCTTCGAGGAGGATCCTTCAGGCTCATACAGTCCCATGTTCATGGCCTTCCACGACGAAATGATTATTTTACATATCAGAAATGGAAGTGACTACAAATTGCAAAGAAAAGGAGACTTGCCAGAAGATTTTGACAGCACAGACTTCACCCTCGAAGTGAGACCTATGGAAATGGGGTTAGGGTGGGATGTTTATGGATATGCCGTTTTCATCAACGATAAATTCTATTGCCTTTGGGAAGAAATGATGGGATTGGACGTGTTAAGTGTTAAATATTTGAATGTCCAAGGGGGAAAAGTCCGAAGTGCGAAAGTATGCGAGTACTGAAGATAATAAATGTTTTAGTACGATAGAAAAGATAATTCACTTAAGTGTTAAAAAAATATACCTATTTAATTATAGTAAGTACTATTGTATTATACACTAAATGATAAAATAAATGATAAACTTCATGGTCAAGCCTTATTAATCTTGTAAAGTGTCCTCAAAGATTAACCTAATTAAAATTTGGAATTGGCAGCATTACCTTCAAAGTCAAAGTTGGTCCAACTCTTGTCGAAAATGTCGCCAATAGTAAATAATTTAGTGATCTTCCTATCGGTATTCTTCATCTTCATTTTGTTCACCAATGGTATGTAAGTTTTATTAATGGATTCTTTGGAAGAATAATTACTTTTTTAATTACTTTTTTTAATTACCTTTTTTAATTACTTTTTTTAATTTACCTTTTTTAATTACTTTTTTTAAAGACCTTTTTTAATTACTTTTTTAAATTAATTTACTTTAATTAATTTATTCTTAAATTTAAGGTGATTCCGAATGTGAGTCTTCTCCAAGCAATTATTTTTCACCCCTAGCCGACGACCCTTGTTGTATCCCAATTAGAAACATATCAAATTCTGACTATTCCTTTTTTGGAAGAATTGGTTTGGATACAACCTGTAGGTTAATGTTGAACCTTAGTCGTACCTCAGACCTTTTAACCATCGCTTTAAATCTGGATAATTCCACCGAATATTCGCCAATGGTGTTGATTTTTGGCCCTGACCTTATACATTTACTCACGAGGAACGAGTCGCAGACTTTGCAAAGAAATGGAGAATATCCTCAAAACTTCAGCGATCAATTTCTTTTGGAAATTAGACCATTCGAAACGGGGTTAGGTTGGGACGTCTACGGATACTCTGTCTATATCAATAATGTGTTTTATTGCATTTGGGAAGAAAGAGCTGGATTACCTGCTTTGGATGTGAAGTATTTGGAGATGTCTGGTGGAAGCGTTAACAGTGCAGAAATATGTGGATATTGAGTTTGGTTACTAAGATTATGTTTTGTTTATCATTGCTTAATGTTCAAGTATAAAAAAGATAATTGTTGATAGGTTTAATTTATCGGATTACTAGAATCTATTCAAGGGATAATAATGTAACTACTAAGTACATAATAAATCGTTTGGTCATGTTGTCAGGTTTGCTTTATTATGTTTTGCTTTAATAGAATAAATATTTTCGTATGGAGATATCTCTGATAAGGAAAGCCAGGACAAGAATAATAAGTAAAAATAATCGCTCCTTACCACTTCCTTATTGCTCATTGATAATCGTATATTGCCGAGAAAATAAAGTTCAGTTTTCATTTGACGTTCATTCAACATTTAACTTTACATAAATATCGATCCGGAGTTTGTGTAGTAACAAAGAACAAACAAAATGAGAAATTCTAAAGTGGAGTTTGAGTTTGAAGTTGAAGAATACGTGCAAGCTTTGTTGGAATTAACACAAAGTTTGAAGGACGAAATGGTGTCTTTGGAAAAGGACGTAGCAACATTAAGGAAGGCTTATTGCAAGAAATGTCCTGATAGAAGATATAAGAGGAACCAATTTGAAATGGGAGGAGGTGAATCCGCGCTCTAAGGCAAACTTATCTGATGATGAAATATCTAAAAATATCATATCGTAAAAATTTAGCTATGTTTTAAAATACATAGGTAATTAATAAAATGTTCTAGTTGTAAGTAGTATTTTTAATTAATGTTAATTGAAAAATATATTAATATTATAAGTATTAGATTACTTTAAGTTGTGGTTACAGCCGGAATTTATAATAAGGGGCGAATTCCTTCCCTCGAGTCTTTTGTAAATTAATTAATTCCGCCAAAACCGGGCCATAAAGAACAACAAGGAAATCGTGAGGTCACGGCCAGCCGTCGGAAAATGTGGAATTTATCAAGTACTCAATTAGAGATTAAGATTAATCGTTGGGCAAAAGTTGGGCAATAAATGAATCAACTTGTTGCTGGACCGCCCTAGCCTCATCCAATGCAACTTTTCAGATCTCTGAGGAGTTAGACTCTGTAAAAATGTTTAATTGGTGGCTTCTGTGCTTTACGCAACCTCCCCCTTGGGGGCCAACGTTGCGAGCGACATGTAAACTGTATTATCAAAGTTAAATTGACTTTAGAGCGCAAATAAGACGTTTATTAAAGCGCATGAAACCTGGGGAAGACCTTCTTTGCATGAATGATGTCTTGTTCAGGCTTCGACGTTTTCATCTAAGTTTGTGTAGCGGGCATAAATGAATTGTTAAACTAAATTTTTATCATGCAAATGGTTCCCTTGTTTTATTCCATTTTATTTCCATTTATTTGCCTTTGAGTTCTAGCTCGCGTTCTAGTTTCCCGTCCAGTCGCTTACCGTTTCCTTATTTTATTTTAATTTAATTATAACATATTTCATTTTCAGTTAATTATAACTTATTTTATTTTAATTTAATTATAACTTATTTTATTTTAATTTAATTATAACTTATTTTATTTTAATTTAATTATAACTTATTTTATTTTAATTTAATTATAACTTATTTTATTTTAATTTAATTATAACTTATTTAATTTTAATTTAATGATTCTCAAAATAGGCAAAATAAACATTTAATAAAGAAATGAATCTGACTCCACGGAAATGAAATGACCTTTGCCCCTTACCAAGAGAATTCGAGTTCTACCCGAAAAGGAACCGATTGAATTAATTACACATTGAAATGAATTGAATGTAAGAAGACCTTCTTTGTAACACATTTAGTTGCCTATATCATAAAATACATGGCTTAAACCGTATATTGATGTTAATACAAAACTGCGAAACAAATCAAACAATTATTATGATACAAATTTATTTAACGCGATGAATAATGCTATATTTGGAAAGACAATGGAAAACGTTGAAAAGTATTCTGATTAATAAAAAATAAATTTGAATATATAAATTTCTCTATGATTATGTAAAGGCGGAGTATAAGATGGTGTTATAAATGTTACTTGACTGCACGTTACTTAAATTTCTTCCAACGTAGCAATGTTGTTCTCATTACGCAAATATCCGTAAGCACTAAGCAACAGGACTTTTTTCTTGTATTTCGAGGGAAGGTCGGCAAGCTAATGCAAGCGAATTTTAAGTAGTTATTACTTTGAGATTTATTTAAATGGGGCTTTTGAAGTCCCCGTTCGGTAAAATATTCAGTTTAGGATTGCATTATCGTGTTCCTGAACAGGACCCTTCTCTGAAATTCCAATCAGCCAGATGGCGTGCCAAACTCGACGCCTCTATCACGGCAATTCACGTGAATCCGACGAATGATACGCGCTTGCTTGTTTATTGATTTCTTCTTCCTCAATTCGCATCCGCTTTAGACAGCAGCCAACAGGAGCGGGCTGTTTATTAACTTGCTCGAAGTGTTTCGTTATAACAACAGGTTTTAAATTGTTCGGGTTTCAAAGCCTGGAGGAAGCTGGAGGACTCTTTGTTCTCTGAACTTATTAGATTGTCAAATACATTTTGGTGCAAAATACATTTTTTGAGTAGGTCAACGATAAACTAGATTAACTATAAACTTGACCAACTATAAACTTGACCAACTATAAATTTAACCAACTATAAAGTAGACCTATAGAAACAAAATAGAATAGAAACAAATTACTTACTCCCAATAAAAATCACAAAATCTCAGAAAGGACTCTGAAAAGAAGTCTTTTGGAGGAATTCTCACGAGGACTCAATTTTCGAGGCAAGAGATATAATAGAAATAACTAAAGGGTTAGTTTAACCCTCATTTCACAGGTCTTAAGATCCCTTGACATTATTTCGCATTAAAGTGAAAATCTTTTCTCTTCTCATCATAGGGAGGATTCTCAATGGAAATCCTTCTGGAGGATTCCACCCTTGAGCCATTGGGACTTACTCGATCGCTCCGAACTAAAGTTAAACTTATCCAGTTAAGTGGTATGTATTCTAAAATAGTTGTAAGTACAGAGAGGCTGCAATTTCGGGACTGGAATAGTTTCCTTCGCCTAGTCCTGTGAGATCAAGCGATCTTATTAAGTTTAGAATACACTGTAAGAAATTTAAATAATACGAAGTGATTTCCTTATATTTTGTTAGTTATTGTGTTTTCAATTTTCTGGGTTTCTCTATTTTAGTTATGTTCTCTATTTTAGTTATGTTCTTTATTTTAGTTATGTTCTCTATTTTAGTTATGTTCTTTATTTTTGTTATGTTCTATATTTTTCTAGTGTTCTACTCTTAATTCTGCCACAGTTTGAGAATACCTCATCCAATCAAAAGACAATTTGCCCAAGCAGCAATTTCGCCACTTTGATACATTCGACGGCAGTAAAGTTAGTTTGCATCCCGTTCATTATTCTATATTAAAAGAGCTCGCGCCGTAATAAAATCAGGAAGTTTAATTACTTGGGGAGTTTTAAAGTAAATTGCCTCGCAGATATTCCATTAAAGATGACCCAAGACGGATTAATCGATTTCAACTGAGCGGAAACGTGGAATTCCTGGAAACCTACGTTTGCTGTCTAGCGATGTCGAGCCATCCGCTATAGTGTTATTGGGGGATGAAATATTAATTCATGGTAAACAGAATAATGGAGAACCGTTTAATGGCCCCTAGTGAGCGTCTCGTAGTCGCCATCAATTATGAACACCTTATTGGCTTAGCGTGCGGCCTGGAAGCCGAATTCCTTCTCTCGCCTTAAATTGGTTTAGGTGCACACTTGGGTATCATATGTTGCACATATATATATATATATATATATATGATGAACAGGGGTAATGACCTAAGGAAGAAACTGGCAAATGCAGAGAACCGGAAAAATTTCCTTTTAACATGCAAGAATGACAACATTATTCCCAATTGTATAAAACTGTCAAAAAATAAATACAGAGAAGTGGATAGAGACAATAGATTTAGAAATATTCGAGAACGTTTTTATGTAAGTATGCTGAGCCTTTTGATATCGGTTACATTCAAAAAGATATGCACTTTGAAAAAAACTTTAAACACTAATAACAATCGTATTAGAGACATGACGGACAAATTGACATACGGATGATATATTGACTTCCAAAATCACATTTATAACAATAGATTTGAAGCAGTTAAAGAGACGCACCTCAGGAAAATAAAAAGACTGAAGAGCAAACAACATCGGAAACAGCGTGGATCCACATTGGTTGGAAAATTGCACAAACACAGAAATACCGGAAAATGTCAAATTAGCCCTTAGTTTAGGACCCAAGTTCAATTTTCCAGTGGGAAATTTCAAGGTGGACATCTTTGACACAATTAAGAACATTGAGGGATACATTGGTAGATCTGGTAACGACATGAGAAAAGGAATCAGAAAGGTCGTAGTTAACAATATTCAAGCTATCACTAAATATAAAATATCAATACAACAAAAGATTTTGGAAAGATTTTACAGCAAAATATACATGAAAACAAAAAGATTCCTTAAAGGAATATATACAAGAAGATTAATAGAAACCCCACCAAAAAAATCGAAAAAGAAGCAAATGACTTGGTGAAGGACTGGTTTGACGACATGAAGATTAGCGACAGCACTAGGGATCAGTTAAACAAAAAATTCGAAACCGGCTAGAATATACTTTCTTCCAAAGATTCATAAAACCGACAGACCTTTGAGACCAATAGTTAGTTCGATTGACACTCCGACATATAAGATATCCAAATATATCAGTAATATTTTATCCAAAATAATTAACCAAAAAGATTTCTCCATCATAAACTCTACGGATTTTGTTAAAATAAGAGGTAATTTAGTACAACCATCACACATAATTTTATCTCTTTATTCACAAGTATACCTATTAAACTGGCCCTACATATAACACAAGAAAAATGGAATATCATTAAAGGATACACGGATCTGTCTTTGGATCAGTTCATGGAAGGTGTGAGAATTTGTTTGAGGTCCACCTTCTTTACCTACAATAATTTGAGTTTCCAGCAAATTGATGGGTGCGCGATGGGGACGCCATTGTCGGCGACGTTGGCAAATTTGGTGATGGAGTTTGTTGAGGATGTTTGTTTGAGGAAATTAAGCTTCAAACCTTCCTTTTTCTATAGGTTTCTGGATGACATTATATCCACATACCCACCTGAACACGTTAACGATCTTTTAAATGCTTTCAACACGTACGATCCGAAGATACAATTCACTGTTGAGCTAGAAAAGGAGGGAAGGATACCGTTCCTGGATGTTTTGCTAATAAGGAAAGATAACAAGATTTCAACTGATTGGTACCAAAAAGAAACACACAGTTGGAGATATATTAACTATCAATCTAACCACCCTTACGCTACAAAAAGAAACATTCTGCAAAACATAACTAAGAAGATGTTACAGATATCAGACGAGGAGTTCCACAAGAAGAATTTTGACCTAATCAGAGAGGCCTTTTTGATCAAAGGGTATTCGTTAGGAATGATCAACAATATCATTGAATTATGTAAGAAGCAGCAGGAAATGAAGGAAGATAGAAGAAAAAAAGAAGACAGTATTAATCCGATATACATATCCATTCCATACACGAATAATAGCTCTTTGATTCATAAGAGGACATTAACTGGATACCATATCAAACCGGCTTTTAGCACCAATAACAAAGCAGAAAACTTGTTCACGAACACAAAAACAAAAATAGATACAAGGGACAGAAACAATGTGATATATAGCATAGGCTGTGATGACTGCGAGAAGATTTACATAGGAACTACCTCACAACATCTAAAACATACACTCACACAACACAAATCAGATGTTACAAGAAAGCCTAACAGCTCAGCTCTTGCAATACATGCAAACACTGAGAAACACAGATTCAACTACGAGAATACGAAAATTTTGGCCATCGAAAACAACGAAAAAAAGAGACTTTTATTAGAAATGCTATATATAAAAACAAAAAAAACGTTTGTAACAGCAAGAGGGACACATTAAATTTTCCTAACGAATATGACCCTATCCTTAATTTGGAAAAAACCTAATTTCTTATCCTGGTTCACAACCGATATCATAGTGCTCGCATACATTTTAGTTTGTATGTTACTTGTTGGTTCTCCGCACGACAGATGGCGCCCATACTTGATTTAATTTTATCACGTTTAACCATTGACATTGACATTTTAGACAGTGTAATTGTAAAGAGGCACGTTTGTTCGTGGTTTGTTTTAATTGTTTTAACCGTTCATTTTGTTCTGATTAGTTAACCTGCATTTAAAAACCGCCAATGTTACAACTACATAATTGAAATTTGTTGTTTGTTTGGATTAAGTTCATAGAAAGAAATAGTTACGCCAACCAAGCTGCTTTGTTTTTACATGCGGACTTTCAAGAATTTTTGCTTATGTTAAAAACATACCATGTAAGCATATTAATTTGTTTAAATTTCCTTTGTATATATAACTGTTTTGTATGGTGGTCACTGGTGACCCTAATTGTTTGCTTCTCTGATGTTGTAGCCTTGGTCGGATGATGCCATCCTAGTGCGATGTTGCGAAACGTAACCGTTAATAAATCCTAATGTAGGACTTTATTGTACTTTATTTGACGTCCTTCCATAAGTTTTTCAACATATTAAATATATATATGTATGTGTATATATCAAGTGACGTTTAGTTAAGTACGTAAGGTAAAGCATGTAATAATAATTATAATAAAAAGGGGCGATATAAGCTCGGTTTATTAAATTAAGCGGCAGAGTCCGTGTCCGTATTTCATTTGAGAAGTTGCAGATAATTGGATTTAACATAGAAACTGAATGTTAATTTCTAGAACTGCTAGCGAGCCACTTTCCCGTGAATAAAGCTTCCATAATTGAATGTCTCCTACTTAAACGGCACTTAAATATTTGCTTTTATTATGTAATCCAGATGCTCCTCCCAATTCCGAATGCCATTTGCCGTTATATTATGTAGCAGTAACCGAGGACTGTACATGCTCACCACACATTTCGTTCGTTTCATTGCCGTTATAAAACCGTGGATGGGCGGATTAATTTGATTTTTGCTAAGACCCCCGCTCAATCGGCCCAGATATACACATTTCGGCGGGGCCGATGTGTGCGAGCTTAATCAAGAAATTCCTTTCTGCTACAGTTAAGGTCATCATTTTATAGTTGCCCTCGCTTTCCAATTTCACTGCGTCGCTTCATGGCTCCGTTTGCTGGGGCGAACCCTTCGTTTTCAAACGAGTTTGAGAATTACGTTCGCTCACTAACTATTATTGAACTAACTATTATTTAACAAACTATTATTTAACTAACTATTATTTAACTAACAATTATTTAACTAACTATTATTTAACTAACTAGCATTAAGCTAACTACAGGATCATTGCCATCTAACCGGAAAATTTTGAAACTCTACACCAGAACCCGCCATTCTGTCTACTCATACCGTAAAGATGGTTGCCTATAAGTATCAAGTGTATAAGTTTGATAGTCCAAGATCATACGAACTAAATATGTAGTAAAAAAATGTGGTTGTTTAGATATTGTGTCCATGGAATAATTTATGTTGCACCGCACTAGTCGCGGAACACTTTATAGATAAATCATTCTCCCTCGAGAGGGTCGCTGTAATGATCACGTCAAAGCGTAACTCCCAAGTACATAGCTCCACGAAGAGAGCAAAAAGCGGCCAAAGAGTGCATGCAAAATGCAGCAAAGATTTGCTCAAAATATGATACGAGTAGGTGGATGACTGGCTGGTGGATGCTGAAGGCCGAGGAGGGCCGGAAAGCGCAGAGACAGTGAGAGATAAGCCCACGTGCGGAGAAGAGAGATTGGTAGATGCTGGAGAGCTTTTCCTTCCCATTTCCCTCTTTCAGTCCAACAGATAGGCAATAACTCATACTCAAGCGCTCCTCCTGACAGCCGAGACCGCGAAAAGAAGAAAACTTGTCGATTCAGCAGAGCCCGCTCTTTTGTCGCACCCGGTGCGCTCGGTGCGCCATCTCATATCGAACCGGTACACCAAATGAGATTATGCGATATGTGCATACGCTCATTCCGAACGCGCCCCCTTCCCTCAGCCCAAACCCTTCAGTCTCACCCTCTCAGCCTCATCCCCTAAGCAGCACCCCCTCAGTCTCATCCCCTCAGTCTCATCCCCTCAGCATCACCCACTCAGTCTTACCCCCTCAGCATCACCCACTCAGTCTTACCCCCTCAGTATAACCCCCTCAGTATAACCCCCTCAGTCTTACCCCCTCAGCATCACCCCCTGAGCCTCACCCCTCTGAACCCCAAAGCTCTAGACGCCTTCCAAAACCCCTCACGACCTCTTCGTGGTTCTTGCCGTCCTCCACCTGGTCCCTGACGTCCTCCACCTGGCCCCTGACGTCTTCCATCTGGTCCCTCACCACTCGCCTTACCTCAAACGTTATAATTCACGCGAGCTTTACTACCTTAATTCGATGGAATTCCGCCGGCAAATCTGGCTGTAATACGTCAGAGTTTCATGTTTAAGAAGCGCTCTTCTCGCACAATAATATTCAATTTAACGTTGCATTATATACACTTATAATATATATATATATATATATATATATATATATAGTAGGGATGTTGTTTTAGGATAATCCACTATGTTGATTCCTCTTTGTTAAAGAAGCATTAAAACTCAATTTAATTCTTTAAATGTAAGTGTATATTGTGACGTTTCGCCCTGTTCGGGCATCTTCAGACAAATGACAGGCTAAAAGGAAGACAAGATACATGAGAATGGTCAATTCAATCGATGACCTGACTGGGTGACAAAAGTTTCCTTTTTACATATACAAACAACTTTAGAACAATCGAAATGATTCAAATAACAAGAGTCAAAAAACGCTTGAGGAGATTTCTACGACATTTTCACATTTTTCCCAATTTAGATGTGAAGTAATTTCTATTTGATTATAACAGTGGTAATTTATAGAGATTAATTAACAAGTAAAAACATTTAACAATTAAAACATGTACATAGCATGGAGAAATATATTTATTGGGTGCATCTGCTCACCTGTTAGCTTTGAATTTGATGATATAGAAAAATCAGGATTCAAACAAGTTGTCATTTTTAGTGTACAATATAGTAAAATTAAATATAGATGTGTAAAATAGCGAAAGGAGCTTTCTTCCAGGTATCGGAGATGGTATAGTTCTTTCTTTTGTTTTCTCACTTTTGCCTTTTGGTTTCTTGGTTGCAGATGGTTGAATTAACTTTCAAATTAAAATGTGATTGAGAGTGAGTGGTAGGTTATGTTACAACAGGACAAGGCGGCAAATGCACACAGATTTCAGTTGGTTTTTTACAAGATGATAGATTAACAGGACACTGTATGCCGAACGTTGGACAACACCATCTGTGACAACGGAGCTTCAATATAAGAAATACGCTAATTATGGTAGGTGGCTGTGATGTTTGGTGGGGGGCTGCGGTTCACCACGCATGGTTTCGGGGTTTTTAGGAATAAATGTGGCGGATATTATGCCTATGGGAAGTCATCGAAAATTAACTGAATTAAACTGTATTATTGCAATTTTTCACAGATTGCGTTATATTCTGGAGGCAACTCCGCGGTGTCTTTTTTA